>NMRB01001650.1:42087-66196 GCA_002633025.1 Notospermus geniculatus | reverse complement strand
ACGGCCCCCCGTATTTTTGGAAGACCAGCAAAAATGAGTTAATTTTCAATTGAAACATCAAGAACTTCAAATGCCCGTACAGTTCTTTTTAACCTCTTGACTACCGGAGTTCTGTAACCCATCTGTACCAGAGCTTTTTTCATGAAAATCATGACCTCCAGATACTTGGAAATCGTATCTAGAATTCAAAATTTTCTGGGGAGGTCCCCCAGACCCCCGTCGTTGCTTCGCGCCTTTGGCGCTTGCCTTGCAACGCCACGGTAACCTGGCTCCCTCTATTCCAAAATCCTGGATCCGCCCCTGGGAAGCATATCGTTGTGGCTGTTCTGTGGTATTGTCCAAAATTCCAGTTGATCGAAACATTTCCAATTCGAACCATTTCCAATTCTCATAAAGTTTCTATCTTGCTGTATTTCATCAACAGGGTGGTGTAAGTTTCGACTTGACAAAAATGGATAGGATTTTGTCACTTCATGAAGAAGACTTTGACGTGACAGTACAGCCAGGTGTTTCAAGGATGACACTGAATAATTACCTCAGAGATACTGGATTATGGTTTCCTGTTGGTGAGTATTTTGTTCTTACGCTTCTTATCTCTGAATTCATTGGTGCTAGAAAAACTAAAACATTTCGCGACCTTAGAATTACAGGGTTTTAACTAACATTTTGGTCAAAATTGAGTTTGATGTTGGTTATTGTTGGTATTACAGAGTTCTATCTGATAGCCGAGTTAGAACCTTAAAAACCTACTGGTGTTGTGTCCAAATCAGAATAACAAGGTTCTATGTCAGCACAGCGTACAATAGGTGGTCAAACTTTGCAAACGATTTTCTCAAAACAAGCAAAATGTTAGTTAGAACCCCGTAATTCTAAGGTCGCGATTTCTTTGGTTTCACTTGGAATCGCTCCCGCTGCTGAAGTAAGAGTTGCACTAATCAGGCCTTGTCTTTTAAGGCAAACAATAGAAACAAACAAACAATAGAAATTCTATTGTTTGCGAGGTGCATGCACATTTTAGCTTGTCGTAAAAGACAAGGCCTGATTAATTCAGGGTTCAAGATTTCAAAGAGAAATGTTTGTTTGTTTTTAGACCCAGGGGCAGATGCCTCTCTATGCGGAATGTGTGCTACTTCTGCCTCGGGAACGAACGCCGTCCGCTATGGGACAATGCGGGAGAATGTCCTCAATCTTGAAGTTGTGCTTGGCGATGGAACTATCATACATACTGCTGGAGAGGGACGTAGGACAAAGTACGTAATATCCTCTGTTTCGATAGTGCAGTCACGGCTGAGTCACTGTCTCTGCTTTCCAGTGAATTCCTATGTGAGAGGTCCTACATTTTTCTGTGTTTGACAAAATGATACTTTGTACTAATGTTGTTTCCCATTGTAGGAAAACAGCAGCCGGTTACAACCTGACCAACCTGTTTGTTGGTTCTGAAGGAACTCTTGGATTTATTACAAGTGCCACCCTCAGGCTGTATGGCATTCCTGAAGCAGTAAGTGATAAATGTTTGAACTACCGGTAATACCGACTTCACTCACCCAAAATTTGTAAGTTCTTGCAATTACATGTATACATGTACATGTACATCTGAATTCATGATCGGTTCTTTTTAATGGATTTGAGACACTTTGAACGTTTAATGGTATATTTCAGATGTCGTCTGCTGTTTGTCAGTTCCCGTCAATTCAGGCAGCTGTCGATACAACAGTTCATACACTACAGTGTGGTATACCGGTGGCCAGAATAGGTAGGTACCGTACGGTAAATGGTTGATGAGAGTAGACCCCACCTAATTGGAGTAGGCCCCACCTATTGTGAGAACTTCATTATTTGGCACTTCGGCATGTTCTGCCTGAAATTACTTCAGAGGTTTCTAAATTTTCAGAATTTTTGGATACACTGATGATGGAGGCAGCCATGAAATACAGTCATCTAGAACGCCTTAAGCCAGTTCCTACCCTCTTTCTTGAGTTCCATGGGTCTGAAAGCAGTGTGGAGGACCAGGCACGGACTGTGGGTCAGTTTACGTCTGTTCAGAAAGAAAAAAAATACAAATTTGTGTATTCTTGATTTGCCTGCAGTAATGCGTATCACAAGACTTGAGTGATAGGTGATGTAGTTGAATATTGAGTTTGTTCTTGTATTTTTACCTAAAACTAACTGCGACATAATCAATTTTAGGCGATTTGGCAGCTTCAAATGGTGGGTCTGAATTCGCTTGGGCCAAGGATCCGGAGGATCGCAATAAAATTTGGAAGGCTCGTCATGACTGCTGGTACGCTGTGATGGCATTGAGGCCTGGATGCAAGGTAAGGCCTTTTATAAATATGATAGTCATGGTCACCAGAATATTTTCCAGAACATGGTTGATTTATTTCTGTGTGGTGTTAAAGACTCCATTGATTGTGACTCATACATGTTACAGGGGAAGTCAACTGATGTCTGTGTCCCAGTGTCGAAACTACCAGAGGCTGTCATGGAAGCTGACCAGATTTTACGAAGATACCCCAAAATTACAGGTAATAGAATGATTTCTACTGTATTTGATTTCAACCCTTCAATCAGATTTCAAAATTTGCTGAAATCTCTTCTGTCAGATGTGTTGCATACGTAGAAACTTGTCTGTGTGCTATTAATTCAAAGCCTAAATGTTATTTCAGGAACCATTGTTGGTCACGTCGGCGATGGCAACTTTCATATTCTGATGGCATTCAATCCTGATGATCCAGAGGAGACTCAAGCTGCAGCGGCAATCGGAGATGAGATTGGCTTGTAAGTAGCCTTCGAAGATTCCAATATGTGGCCCACTCCAGCAAAAGTATGCGCTTGTTGAAACTGAGGACAGGGATATGGACTTACAACAAAATAGCTGAAATGAACGTCTCTGCAGGTTGACAATATTAGCAGACAGCAGTGAGTTGAGTACACTGATGACCGATATGGTGCCTTTTACCTCAGGCATTGAATGGAAATCCATGTACATGTACAATGCAATTTTATGCGCTGGTATATGGTAAATGAAATGGCCAAGGCCATTGTGCTCACCTCTGTTATAAGTCTCTGTGGTTAAGACTGTTACTCTCATGGTGAATGTTGAAGGATCAGTACAGATAAGATAAAGCTGAACACACCAAAAAGTATTTTTTTTGATCTGATCAGTATTATCAGTCAGTGACATAGACTCAGGTGATGGCACCCAGGAGTACAATGGGAGACTTTCCTGCCGTTAGAGGCCACCACAAGTTAGCGGTCCTAGGACGTCACGAAATTTGACGTCATAGAGAAGTGCACGCCATACCGTCATCCATAATGACGTGAAGGCCGTGGCTTACGTCTTTGACGTCAAATTTTGTGACGTTCTGGGACCGCTAACAGGCGGCCTCTAACGGCAGGAAAATCTCCCATTGTCTCCTAATTTTTATCACGGGTGCATCTAATGAGCATACATGACATATGTAAAGGGGTTTTGATTTGACCTACTTTTTAGGGTCACAGAGGTCAAGATCAAAAGTTTGCTATTTTGGTGGCATGTTTTGTGGCTATTTGGCTCTATTCTAACTTGGTGTGATCATCTATCTACTAGGTGCCCGCTATGTGTACAGGAAATGGAATGCAAATAATGGTTAGCAGGCAGCCATCTTGGAAAATGGACTGGCACATATGACTGTCATAAATTCTCAAGACAGAATGTTTTGACCGTGAAATTTTGACCATAACCATATGACCCTGGAACTCAAGGCCCCTGGAACATTTCAATTTAACACTTGTCATTTGGTTTTCTGGTATGTTGACCCAGGTGAGCACATGGTCCATGGACCATTTCATCTCTTCGTTGGTGTCTTATTATCTTTGTCGTAAATCAACAGTTTCGTCAAGTTGTATTGTACGTGCATGCGTCTCGTTACTGTGGGCTCCTTTTGTAGGCCTCGACCATGTCGACGTGCATGGCTTAATTTTTAAGGGAATTCCTATTATATTCCAAATTAGGGCTCCAACCAATCAAATTTCATTCCGGACCTTTTCCACTGTATGCATTGACTTCTAACAGTAGTGACCAGCAACTGCAAGCACCTTCCGAGATACGCCGTCCACCCATCTGCCGGTGGCTTAATATGGCTTTTCCCACACAACACCATCCCTTCCTTTGTAGGATTGTGTAGCATTGTCTTGTCAAGTACAAATTGTTCCTTGAGTAAACTATAGTTATCGTGTTGTACCCAGTATACAAAGCACCACTTCACACGTGTGAAGGGAGGGTTTACCTTCACAGGATAAAGGGATCCGGACGAACAAGGAGACTTACGTCACTACTAAATCCTTTACTAATCTCAGCCACCTTCAGCATGTATCGCACTTCCCTGACTACGCATGCACAAGGCGCACATTGCGAACATGTGTCCTATGGGCTTCTGCGGGGGTGTCCCCCCTTCTAAATACATGGAGTCCGGCGGAATATTCGACCGTCACAGACCTCCCCCCCCCCTTAGGGAAGATGTGTCCCACATCTTGGTGTAGACTAGGGCCCATCCTGGGACTTTCTATACCTGCAACACAATACAAGATACCTTCCTGCCTAACCAGAGTTCATGTTACAATCACATAATAATTACAAACATACATGTACAATCACATACAAATACACATAGCTCAAATATAACAGAAGATAAAACAAAAAAAATAATGGAGCTGTCTGCATCACGTAAGTAGTCCTTGAATAAAATGGAATATCCTGGAAAGGCGTCATTTATAGCACCCTGAGACGTCAGTCCAAATGGAGAAATGCTCCGAATTTTCACGCAAATCCCTGAAGCGCGGAATTATTAATACTGAATCATCCATAATTATGTAATCCACATGACGGTCCTAGTCCAGAGAGAGAGGGAATCCTCAATGTAAATAATACCGGCAATGGAAGCTAATCCAGGGTTCTGTCTGTATCCTCACAGTTCATCATCACTCCGAAGCTGTTCCACAGTCCGAGTTAAGTGTGGAGGTGACTCCTACTAGCAGATAGCATAGTTGATTTAGAAATGGGGGGGGGGGGAATCCCCCTTCTTCGCTTAAGAAGGGTCAAGTTTTGGTCAGATTCGATTCTTGGGTTGGCCACCAGGTCGCCAAAACCAAAGCTCAGTCTAATAACTCCTCAACTGTTCACTGGATTGCACCTATGATAAAAATTAGGAGACATCTAATGAGCATACATGACATATGTGAAGGGGTTTTGATTTGACCTACTTTTTATGGTCGCAGAGGTCAAGATAAAAAGTTTGCCATTTTGGTGGCATGTTTTGTGGCTATTACAGTGGACCTTTTCCACTGTATGCATTGTCTTCTAACAGTCGTGACCAGCAACTGCAAGAACCCTTCCGAGATATGCCGTCCACCCATCTGCCGATGGCTTAATGTGACTTTTCCCATACAACACCATTCCTTCCTTTGTAGGATTGTGTAGCATTGTCTTGTCAAGAACAAATTTTTCCTCGACCAGGCTGTACTTGTTATCGTTCACCCAATGCACAAGGCACCACTTCACACCTGTGAAGGGAGGGTTTACCTTCACAGGATAAAGGGGTCCGGACGAACAAGGAGACTTACGTCACTACTAAATCCTTTATTCTCAGCTACCTTCAGCATGTATTGCACTTCCCTGACTACGCATGCACAAGGCACACATTGCGAACATGTGTCCTATGGGTTTCTGCGGGGGTGTCCCCCTTCTAAATACATGGAGTCCGGCGGAATATTCGACCGTCACAGACCTCCCCCCTTAGGGAAGAGGTGTCCCACATCATAGTGTAGACTAGGGCCCATCCTGGGACTTTCTATGCCTGCAACACAATACAAGATACCTTCCTGCCTAACCAGAGATCATGTTACAATCACATAATAATTACAAACATACATGTACAATCACATA
The DNA here is from genome assembly GCA_002633025.1 of Notospermus geniculatus. Classification (NCBI taxonomy): domain Eukaryota; kingdom Metazoa; phylum Nemertea; class Pilidiophora; order Heteronemertea; family Lineidae; genus Notospermus; species Notospermus geniculatus. The sequence continues at coordinate 60,273 of NMRB01001650.1, read as the reverse complement.
CAAATACACATAGCTCAAATATAACAGAAGATAAAACAAAAAAAATAATGGAGCTGTCTGCATCACGTAAGTAGTCCTTGAATAAAATGGAATATCCTGGAAAGGCATCATTTATAGCACCCTGAGACGTCTAAGTCCAAATGGAGAAATCCTCCGAATTTTCACGCAAATCCCTGAAGCGCAGAATTATTAATACCAAATCATCCATAATTATGTAATCCACACGATGACGGTCCTCGTCCAGAGAGAGGGAATCCTCAATGTAAATAATACCGGCAATGGAAACTAATCCAGGGTTCCGTCTGTATCCTCACAGTTCATCATCACTCCGAAGCTGTTCCACAGTCCCAGTTAAGTGTGGAGGTGACTCCTACTAGTAGATAGCATAGTTGATTTAGAAATGAGGGGGGGCGGAATCCCCCTTCTTCGCTTAAGAAGGGTCAGGTTTTGCTCCAGATTCGATTCTTGGGTTGGCCACCAGGTGGCCAAAAGCAAAGCTCAGTCTAATAACTCCTCAACTGTTCACTGGATTGTCTCCTAATTTTTATCACAGGTGCATCTAATGAGCATACATGACATATGTAAAGGGGGTTTGATTTGACCTACATTTTAGGGTCACAGAGGTCAAGATCAAAAGTTTGCCATTTTGGTGGCATTTTTTGTGGCTATTTGGCCCCATTCTAACTTGGTGTGATTATCTATCTACTAGGTACCCGCTATGTGTACAGGAAATGTTTGCTCAGTTGGAATGCAAATAATGGTTAGCAGGCAGCCATCTTGGAAAATGGACTGGCACATTTGACTGTCATAAATTCTCAAGACAGAATGTTTTGACCGTGAAATTTTGACCATAACCATATGACCCTGGAACTCAAGGCCCCTGGAACATTTCAATTTAACACTTAGTGTCATTTGCTTTTCTGGTATGTTGACCCAGGTGAGCACATGGTCCATGGACCATTTCATCTCTTCGTTGGTGTCTTATTATTTTTGTCGTAAATCAACAATTTCGTCAATCGGTTCATTACGTGTGAAGTTCTCGTACATCTTTGCAATGACATCGTCGTCATCATCAGGACATCGTCGTCATCATCTTTGTATTCAAACCATTGTTTGCCATATTTGGTAGGAACCAATAGTTGTATTGTACGTGCACGCGTCTCGTTACTGTGGGCTCCTTTTGTAGGCCTCGACCATGTCGATGTGCATGGCTTAATTTTTAAGGGAATTCCTATTATATTCCAAATTAGGGCTCCAACCAATCAAATTTCGTTCCGGACCTTTTCCACTGTATGCATTGACTTCTAACAGTCGTGACCAGCAACTGCAAGCACCCTTCCGAGATACGCCGTCCACCCATCTGCCGGTGGCTTAATATGGCTTTTCCCATACAACGCCATCGCTTCCTTTGTAGGGTTCTGTAGCATTGTCTTGTCAAGTACAAATTTTTCCTCAACTAAACTATAGTTGTCGTGTTTTACCCAGTGCACAAGGCACCACTTCACACGTGTGAAGGGACGGTTTACCTTCACAGGATAAAGAGGTCCGGACGAACAAGGAGACTTACGTCACTACTAAATCCTTTATTAATCTCAGCTGACACACAACTACAAATCGGCTACCTTCAGCATGTGTCGCACTTTTGACCATAACCATATGACCATGGACCATTCATCTCTTTGTTGGTGTCTTATTATTTGTCGTAAATCAACAATTTCGTCAATCAGTTCATTACATGTGAAGTTCTTGTACATCTTTGCAATGACGTCGTCATCATCAGGACTGTCGCAATACTTGTGCAAGATTTCTTTTCTGCTCCGAACTCCAAACTCTGGCTTATTCGACAATGCATCAATCTCCTCGTGAAATGCTTGCCTTTGCACTCAGCGCAGCCGAAATGGCGCTTCATCCTCCCTGGATGTAGATATTCTTTGGGGGTCTGGTGTGTCTCCACCGTCTCCCCACGGTCCTTTGCCTGGGTCATCTTTGGCCCCTGATTGCTTGGTCTAGTTCTGCCTATGCCTTTTATCCAGCTTCTCACTCGTGTGAATGTATTGATGAATCTGTTGTACGAATCAAATTTTCCGATGTATTCGTGCAGTTCTCCCTTCCTTTCTTGTGTCTTGTCGACATGAAGGGTGATGGTTTTGTTTCTCTTTTTTCCCATCTGTGCAGAATGCCCCCACAACAGGACACAGTCACACACAAGCCGATGAGCGACAATAGTGTCTGCTTCCATGCTGAGTTTCCACCTCCTTGTTTATGGAAAAACCAGGCTCAACTGTGGCCTGCCCGTGCAATAGGAGAAGCACTTTCTTCACAAGGAGCCAAAGCTGGTCATGGTGATGGCTTAATACGGCTTTTCCCATAGAGCACCATCCCTTCCTTCGTCGGATCAAGGAGCATGGTCTTGTCAACTACAAGTTGCTCTTCCACAAAACTATAGTTCTTGTGGTGGATCCAATAAACCAGGCACCACTCCACACGCTTGGGCATTTTGGCGAGCTTGGAATTTTCCGATGTATTTGTGCAGTTCTCCCTTCCTTTCTTGTGTCTTGTCGACATGAAGGGTGATGGTTTTGTTTCTCTTTTTTCCCATCTGTGCAGAATGCCCCCACAACAGGACACAGTCACACACAAGCCGATGAGCGACAATATTGTCTGCTTCCATGCTGACAATTTCCACCTCCTTGTTTATGGAAAAACCACACTCAACTGAATCTTTAACAACCGCCCTATTCCAGGCCTTGTTTAATCTCCCATGTGTTTTTGCCGTCTTCAGTGCTGTTAAAGGCATTTCTTCATTCTTCATTGTTTGAAGCTTGATCAAGTTGCTGGTCATCTTCATCATGGTCATGTTCAATGGGACACATTACAACTTTCATCATAAAGAAATGATAAATGAAAAGGCAATTTCCAGAGTGTTTGCGAATTTTCGACCCCAACCGGGGTCTTCTTCAGGCTGGAACTTTACAATCCGAAACTCTAGAACAGTCTGAGCTGAAACCATCATAAAGAAAGGTGTCCACTTTTCCACTGTATGCATTGACTTCTAACAGTCGTGACCAGCAACTGCAAGTACCCTTCCGAGATATGCCGTCCACCCATCTGCCCGGCCCCCTCACTCCTTAATTTTAGTGTACACATATGCTTGTTCCTGAGTTTGAAAGGGGCCCCCTTATGGAAGGAACCAAGGAAAATTTTCCACCCCTTTCTGCGGGCTTTTTTCATCCAATTAGACCCCCTAATGGAAGGAACCAAGATAGTTTCACCCCTTTTTCGGGATTTTTTATGCAATTAGACACCCTAATTTTGAAGGAACCAAGGGATTTTCACCCCCTTTTTACAGGCTTTTTCATTGAGAATAGGACTTTCAGTCCCCTTTTTATTATTTTTTTCGGAAGAGAAACTCTTGCCCCCCTTTTAAAGAATTTTTCGGGAGAAAAGTCATTCAAAGTACCCCTATTTTAAGTGTTTTTCGGGAATTTTTTCCCGAAGACTGCTGCCGAAAATGACCCCTTTCCTGCGAAAATTGGAACGAGCATGCGGTATGGTTGACACCTGATTGGGGGGGGGGGCCGGGCCCATCTGCCGGTGGCTTAATGTGACTTTTCCCATATAACACCATTCCTTCCTTTGTAGGATAGTGTAGCATTGTCTTGTCAAGTACAAATTCTTCCTCGAGTGAACTATAGTTATCGTGTTGTATCGTGTAGTTCTGAATCTTTAACAACCGCCCTATTCCAGGCCTTGTTTAATCTCCCATATTGTGTTTTTGCCGTCTTCAGTGCTGTTAAAGGCGTTTCTTCATTCTTCATTGTTTGAAGCTTGATCAAGTTGCTGGTCATCTTCATCATGGTCATGTTCAATGGGACACATTACAACTTTCATCATAAAGAAAGGTGTCCACTTTTCCACTGTATGCATTGACTTCTAACAGTCGTGACCAGCAACTGCAAGTACCCTTCCGAGATATGCCGTCCACCCATCTGCCGGTGGCTTAATGTGACTTTCCCGTATAACACCATTCCTTCCTTTGTAGGATTCAATTGTGTAGCATTGTCTTGTCAAGTACAAATTATTCCTCGAGTGAACTATAGTTATCGTGTTGTATCGTGTAGTTCTGAATCTATAACACCATTCCTTCCTTTGTAGGATTGTGTAGCATTGTCTTGTCAAGTACAAATTATTCCTCGAGTGAACTATAGTTATCGTGTTGTATCGTGTAGTTCTGAATCTTTAACAACTGCCCTATTCCAGGCCTTGTTTAATCTCCCATATTGTGTTTTTGCCGTCTTCACTGCTGTTAAAGGCGTTTCTTCATTCTTCATTGTTTGAAGCTTGATCAAGTTGCTGGTCATCTTCATCATGGTCATGTTCAATGGGACACATTACAACTTTCATCATAAAGAAAGGTGTCCACTCGAGTAGTCTGCTGGTTGTAGGTCTTGAAAGTTTCCTCTTTCGCTCCATCATCCATCCAGGGCCCATATTCATAAAACCTTGCTAGCTTAGTTCGCTGCTAGTTGCGTACATTGGCCTGTACAAACTAGGCACTTTAGCAGATAACTAAGCCTAAGGTTTTATGAATATGGGCCCAGGAAGTTGCCAAATTGCTGAAGTATAGTGTCTCCTGCAAAAATCAATCAAAGGTCATATCAGATGTGTAAAACAAGCTTTAAGTTAAGTTTAGGTCATAATTCCAATACAACAGCCTATAGCTGTGTTTACACTTGAAGAAATTGCTGGGCCTGACCCAGCTCTGACCCTCCATTTTTGCATTTACACCTATGAAAATCGGATCCGGGTTAAAGATTGCTGGACTAATTTATCCCGCTTTCGCTTGGCGGGTCTGACCTGCCATGGATCCGGCTTATACTTTAGCCTGGCAATTTCATACGTGTGGACAGAAAAATGCCGGGCTAAAACCTTTACTGAGCCCACCGACAAGTATCAGTCTGCTAAAATTGAATGGGTGGTGTGTCCTATAAATAGCATGGCCAGCATTCAATATCGTAAGACGATGAATAGGTGTGGACGGAAAATTCAATGGATCCGGGTTAAATTTGACCCCGGGCCTGGAAAAATTGCTTTGGTGTAAACATAGCTTACATGTATAAATACACATTGGCAGAGCTGGCATCATGTGCAATGAAATTACATGCAGAATACAAGAGTTAAGTACGAACATCACGTTCCACTGTTGCTCGTGTGTGTGACAAGAGGATAAGTTTCTTTACAATGGCCCACACCAAAAATGGATAGTCTTTCAGTTGTTGGCAAAGGAAGACATCTACTCTCTTTGCATCTTTGTTGAAGGCCTTGAAGATTTCGTCACTGGTTTCGCTGGTTTAGCCTACTCACCAACGGCAATCACTCTTCCCAGATAGGCGGTCGACCCATCTGCCGGTGGCTTGCCTTTGCCGTAAAGTACATGTACCATCCCCTCCTTCGTTTTGTCCTCCAGCATGGTTTTGTCCACTACAAACTATAGTTCTTCTGCCTTGTTTATTGGGTCCACCACCACTCCACACGTTTGGGCATTTTGGCGAGCATCAGAAAAGGCATGAGTAGCTCCTTGGCACTGAGTAGCTCCCTGGTTAGGCTAGGGATACACTGAACGCGATTTTCCCATCGCGCGCGTTGTTTCTTTATTTCATGCTGCAATGCCTCCGAAACAAAAGATTCGTGCGAAAATCGCGCGCGATGGGTAAATCGCGTTCAGTGTATCCCTAGCCTTATTGGGACCTTTGCTGCAGTACCTCCCATGAACGTCTAAGAAGTCACAAATACACCTGTGGGCAGTCACTGTTGATTCGCCCATGTTGCAAATTTCAACTTTGTTGATGAAAAATCCCTGTTCCACTGTTGCTCATCTTTGTGACAAGAGGATAAGTTTCTTTACAATGGCCCTCACTCTTCCCAGATAGGTGGTCCACCCATCTGCCGGTGGCTTGCTTTTGCCGTAAAGTACATGTACCATTCCCTCCTTAGTTTTGTCCTCTAGCATGGTTTTGTCCACTACAAACTATAGTTCTTCTGCCTTGTTTATTGGGTCCACCACCACTCCACACGCTTGGGCATTTTGGCGAGCATCAGAAAAGGCATGAGTAGCTCCTTGGCACGGAGTAGCTCCCTGGTTAGGCTAGGGATACAATGAACGCGATTTTCCCATCGCGCGCGTTGTTTCTTTGTTATTTCATGCTGCAATGCCTCCGAAACAAAAGATTCATGCGAAAATCGCGCGCGATGGGTAAATCGCGTTCAGTGTACCCCTAGCCTTATTGGGACCTTTGCTGCAGTACCTCCCATGAACGTCTAAGAAGTCACAAATACACCTGTGGGCAGTCACTGTTGATTCGCCCATGTTGCAAATTTCAACTTCTTTGTTGATGAAAAGTCCCTGTTCCACTGTTGTTTGTCTTTGTGACAAGAGGATAAGTTTCTTTACAATGGCCCTCACTCTTCCCAGATATGCCGTCCACCCATCTGCCGGTGGCTTGCCTTTGCCATAAACCACTATCCCCTCCTTGGTTGGAAAAACCACGCTCAACTGTGGCCTGCCCATGCAATAGAAGCACTTTCTTCACAAGGAGCCAAAGCTGGTCATTCAATCACATTAACTGAGATGCTTTCTTTTTGTTCCCATACCCTGCTGTTTGAAAATCATCATGATAATGCTCTTTAGGGTCCTCCAGATTCCTTTGCCTTTTTGCGCCCACGACTTTCCCTGGCCTCTTGCATCTCTTCCTTTGTAATATGGCACCATAGATGTGGGTGAAGATCTGCAATTATATTGGCCATAATCACACATGGCGAATTTTCTAATATAACATGAAATAATCATCTATTGTATTATTCTTACCTGCTGCCCCTGAGAGTCCATATATATTGCGGAGGAAGTCATAGTCACCACACACGAACACACGAAGAGACTTATTTCGTCAAGGTCGTCTTCTATAATCTTTCTCTTTTGGCTTTGTTGGCTTCTCACGTTTTCTTCTGAACATCTAAAGCCTGCCGCACACGTGAGCTATCTGCTGAGCAAAAAGTCATTCGAGACCGTTTGCTCAGCAGATAGCTCGCGTGTGCGCGTAATTTTGGTGAGTTTTTTGCCTCGCGAGGCAGAAAACTCGCGTGTGCGCGTATTTTTCGGTGAGCTACCTGCTGAGCAAACGGTCTCGAATAACTTTTTGCTTAGCAGATACACGTAGCTCACGTGTGCGGCAGGCTTAAGTGATGTTTATACTGTGACCGTGCCAAAGATGCATGTCTGAGTAGGTTTCGTCACTGGCTTCACTCTCAAGGAATGTTCTATATTCATCCTCTGCAGCATCAGCTAGAAGAAACAAATTTGCAAAGTTGGAGTTTGTTAACAGTGTTTTGGGCGACTGACTTGAAGAACATAGATAGCAGATGCATTTTTGGGACTTGCCAAATATAAATCTGAGTCGACCAAACAAACATGTATTTCTTGAATCTAATGTCCTATTGTCCTCTGCTTCCGTAATAAATATCATATACATAATAAATATCATATACATAATAAATATATTATCATATACATAATATTATATATACATAATATTACCATATACATAATACATAATATCATATACATATACATATCATATACATATACTTGGAAACCCGTTTATTTCTTATTTCACATCTATTATTTGTATCTCCTTTATGTGACCCCTTGCATAACTTAAAACAGTTTGGGTTCGGAGATTGTTTGGGCTACTCGCAGGGTACTGATGGATGCCTCCTTTAACACGGGCTATTGAACTATCTTTTTTGAAGATAGGGATTTAGCCTAGTGGTTTGAGGCGTTTGTCCCTTAGTGCTGGCGGTTGATGCCTTATGCGAGAGTCCGTGGGTTCGAGTCTGGTAGAAGGGCGTGATGACCTTCACCTTGGAAACCCGTTTATTTCTTATTTCACATCTTCTTATTTCACACCCATATACATGTAATAGATACTGCAATATATCTTCTACATCTGAATTACTAGTAGCTGGTAAAAACATTATTTTTATGTGCACATTTATTAGGACATGCTAAATGTGAAGTAACATACATGTACATGTACCTACAGCAATTCCACCAGTCATTTATCCAGGGGCCGGTTGCACAAAACTCATGTTAGCGCTAACATGGTGTTGGCGCTAACTTTTATGTTAGATGACGTCAAAATCCATTGTCATGTAAGTTCATGGATTTCAGCCTCTCGTTTTCTTTTGCTTGTGCTTTCAGTTTTCTCCGCAAGCAACAGATTTCCTTCAACAGATCGTTGCGCCGATAGTTCTCGTATATTACTGCAACATTTTCATTATCAGCATCATCATCATCAGCCTTCAGCCTATCATTTTCCCTTTCTTGGTGTTTTATTTTTCTTTGTAAGCTGACAATTTCTCGCAACAGTTCATTGTGTCTATAGTTTTGATACTTACACGATCAGCGAGTTCTCAAGCTTTATCAAGTCCTCAGCCACTTGGGCGACTACAGCACCTGCAGTTAGGATGGTCTTATGGACCTTGCTAAGTTTCAGGTCATTACCCTTATGATATCTGTCTAGCTTACCATACCCTCACAGTTCTTTGGTCGAGCATATAGGTTTTTTGCTTTTCTTTAAAAACTTCTGCTCCAAGAGGCTTGGTAAACCATTTGTTTACTATCGATGCCAATTTTGGCAGCACCTCCGGCCCCGTGGACTCATCTCCGCCTTCATCCTCCTCAATTGCCTAAAGGAGTACAGGTCCAGGCCTTCCTCATCCTCATCCGAGGAATCCAGGTTGGCCTTTCCCACCATTGGTGTATCCGTTTTAGATTTCATCAAGTCTTGGATATCAGCATCATCATCATCATCATCAGGGTCTGAGTCAGTCATTTTGCCAGGTGTGCCTCTAGCAGCGGCCATCTTGTCAAGCCAACCTGCCTTCCTGTAACGTTAAGTTAAGCGCCTTCAGCCTATCATTTTCCCTTTCTTGGTCTTTTATTTTTCTTCGTAAACTGACGATTTCATGCAACAGTTCATTGCGTCTATAGTTTCATTGTCACGACAGGTAGCGCTCCTACCTCGCACTGACCTGTCACCGTGCGTGCAAGGCATCATGGGAAATATTGGGACTACTTGTTGCATTTTCAAGATGGCGGTCGATTCCTCGCTTCAAGTTTATAAATTGCAGAATCTCCTCAAATAGGCCTACCTAGGATGTCTCCATGTGTGGGTATCGCATTATCCGTCATGATTATGACATACATAGGCCTACATGTATATTGTGTGAGATATGCTGTACATGTCATGTTAGCCACTGGCTGCTGCGTTGCGTCGTCACACTACAGTACACTACAACTGCCGTGGTCATAACCCGAATATCATCCTTTTCTTCTCAACAATGTCATGTCTGTGACAATTTCTCATCAGAAATAAAAAATCGGTCAACTATTTGCAAAGTCTGCAAGTAGGCCTACTAGTAATAAGTCTCATATCGCTATTTTCTTAGGATTTACTTTCGTGGCGCAATAGATCACGTGATTACCCAGTTCACGCTGTGATGTGTCCGCGTATTACTTTTTACGCCAAATTCAGCGTGATGCGGCTCGTGCGGACACAGGTTGGTGCGTGTATAGCGCCGCCTAGCGCCTGTGCGCAGCAGGCACAAAGGAGTCTGTTGATTCGATGATATGGGAGAGAATGATGTTAACAAGAGAGTTTCTGTTGCCAGACTAATTTATTATAACAAAACAAGAGGTGTATATATAGCATATGGCAGGATAGTAAAAGTACATGAATGAGTTAGAGTGATAATGATTGGTTGTTCCAAATATGGTACAAGGAAGTGGGAGGAGCTTATCCTAAACCACGTGGTAATGCAGCAGCGTTCATGACAGCGCCGACCTGTGAAATACAATGTTTATAGTTTCGATACATAATCGCATCATCGTCGTTGTCGTCATCATCTATCGGACCAGCTGCTGACTGAAATCATCATTATTGATACATGTATTATAAAACCACAAATTTCGTTTGGAAGACATGAATGATTATGAATCAGACTTTGAGAGTGGGGCGGACATACATTGTAGGGACGTGACTGTATGACTTAGCTTCAGAGTTCGCCGAATGAAAAAACCTGTTTCTGTATCTGTGATGGTCACTTCACAGAGAAACTGGCCCTGTCATTATTGAGCAGCCTTCACACTTGCTCAAATATGTCAAAAAGGTCAGCCTTTCATTTTCCCTTTCTTGTTTTTTTTAGTTTTCTTTGTAAACTGACGATTTCCTGCAACAGATCGTTGCGTCGATAGTTTTGATACACGTATACATGTATAATCACAACATCGTCATCATCATCATCATCATCAATCTTACTTGCTGCTGCTGCCTGAAATCATCATTATTGATATTATAAAACCACAAATTTTGTTTGGAAGACATGAATGATCATGAATCAGCCTTTTTGAGAGTGGGGCGGACCCAGGGACATGACTGTATGACTGTATGACTTAGCTTCAGAGTTCGCCGAATGAAAAAAAACTGTTTCTGTATCTGTGGTGTTCAATTCACAGAGAAACTGGCCCTGTCATTATTGAGCAGCGTTCACACTTGCTCAAATATGTCAAAGGCATGACATTGACGTTGGTCGATGCCAGTATATTGGCCATAATCACACATGGCGAATTTTCCAAAATAACATGAAATAATCATCTATTGTATTATTCTTACCTGCTGCCCCTGAGAGTCCATATAATTGCAGAGGAAGTCATAATCACCATACACATGATACATGAAAACACGAAGAGACTTATTTCTGAAATCAAATGCAGGAAATTATTTGAAAGGTATGCCTCAAGAGCACTAATAAACTGGAATACTTAACTCAAAATAAAAAAATCAATCTCCTTGATTTATTCATTTTTTTAAAATTTATGTATTTGATAATGCGGGTGCCGCCGTGCACAAAACACATTATGGCTACCTTAACACATTTTGGCTACCCATCTCCTTGATTGATCACAAACACATAAAAACATCCAGGTGGGGTATGAGCGAGACGCGGTCGGTTACTCATGTCGCTTGCTGTGCATGGCTCTTGGCACTTTTGCGACCCTGTCAGAGCCCTTGTCCAGCAGCGTCTTCGCCTTGGCGGTGTTAGTCTACGGCCAGTTCCTGAGTACTCACTGAGCGAGATGGCGTTTTATGGTCATGGCTGAGCCAAAGATGGCTGCCCTCTGGATCCCTCTTAGAAAAGCACCCTCACTCTCGACCAGATTGCCTAGCGCTTTAACCTCCCTAACCACGGATTTTAGGGTGCCGAGCGTCCCCACAGCAATAGGGATCACGTTGACGCGGAATCCCTGGTGGTGGGTTGCGGCAAGGTCGGTTGCTAAAGCTTGGTATTTGACACGCTTCTCGTCCGCCCTTTTGAGGACTGCGGCGTCCGAGCAGACCGTAATCTCGACAAGGTGGATCTGTTTATCCCTTTTGTCTGTCACGATCAGGTCTGGTCTCCTGCTGGGGATATTCCTGTTTGTGGGCACAACTGGGTCCCATTGTGCACAAACATTTTCCCTTGGCAACGGCGATGAAAAAGTAGTATGACATGTTTCGGCTGCGTCGGTGTTATTCTGCAGTACCTCCATGAACGTCTGTTACGGTGCAACTCTGGAATTATTGCAATTGTTGTAAACTAGTATGGTACATGTTGCCCAATGTTTGTCAGTATGCTGTATAGAAGAGCAGACAATTACGTCAACCTTAAATACGTCTTCTTTCATCTCTACTTCTTCCTCGTCTGTGGTCAGGTCGGAAGGGGCTGTTCACTTAAGGCTCAATTGTACAATATAAATGTAAGAATTACATTGCCCTGGCCTCTTTCTTGCTTATGTCGTACTCCCCTCGCGCCTGACTGCACAAGCCTCTACTGGAGTCTGCTCAGGCCAATAGTAAGTAGAAACCTCGAAATTGTACAGTCTCTGAAAGCTTCTCGCCCAACCCCTTTGTCTTTTGCAATGATGGTGAAAATTGGGTCTGACCCCTGAACCTGCACAAACATTTTCCCTTGGCAACGGCGATGAAAAAGTATGACATGTTTCGGCTGCGTCGGTGTTATTCTTGGTGTTTTATTTTTCTTCGTAAACTGAAGATTTCATGCAACAGTTCATTGCGTCTATAGTTTCGATATATAATTGCAACATCGTCGTCGTCATCATCTAATCGGACCAGCTGCTGACTGAAATCATCATTATTGATACATGTATTATAAAACCACAAATTTTGTTTGGAAGACATGAATGATCATGAATCAGCCTTTGAGAGTGGGGCGGACCCAAGGACATGACTGTATGACTTAGTTTTTTTTTTCATTCGGCGAACTGTGAAGCTGTTTTTGTATCTGTGATGTTCAATTCATAGAGAAAGTGGCCCTGTCATTATTGAGCAGCGTTCACACTTGCTCAAATCTTGGAGGAATTACATGTATACTGATTTTCCTCCAAGCTCAAATATGTCAAAAAGGCATGACATTGACGTTGGTCGATGCCAGTCTTGTGTGACCTGAGTAAGATTAGAAGCTACAGTGTAATATAATTTACCTTCCCAGGGGTCATAGCCTCACTCGGAGAACAAGTTTCCACTTCGGTGTCTTTCAGTTGTTGGTAAAGGAAGACATCTACTCTCTTTGCATCTTTGTTGAAGGCCTTGAAGATTTCGTCACTGGTTTCGCTGGTTTAGCCTACTCACCAACGGCAATCACTCTTCCGAGATAGGCGGTCCACCCATCTGCCGGTGGCTTGCCTTTGCCGTAAAGCACTATCCCCTCCTTTGTTGGAAAAACCACGCTCAATACTGTGGCCTGCCCGTGCAATAGAAGAAGCACTTTCTTCAAAAGGAGCCAAAGCTGGTCATTCAATCACATTGTTGAACTGAGATGCTTTCTTTTCGTTCCCGTAAAATACATCAAAACTACACCTAACTGCTCCAGTTAAATGAGTTATTTTAATGTTTTTTTACATGCTTACAAAATCCAATGACATCAAATGTGCTGTTCTCCGCTGCGTGATGGTTGGCAGGGGTGTGTAGTCCTATTTAAATTCCCATAACTTGGTAATGGGTGATCCGATTTTCATGCGGTTTTCAGTTTCATGTTGCCCGACTAATGCTCCACAGTATTACGCATAAAACAAGAAGGCGATGAAACCTTCTCAGGTAACCTTTAATTCATATTTATTCATACCAAACGTTACCTAGACACACCAACTTACCTAAACCGTTAGCTCTTACCGAAGGCCTACAGTCAAGATTATGAGCCCACACCGACACAATTATCAAAACATATTCAAGGGAAAACTAAACCCTCCAATTGAAACTCAAAGGTACAAAAATGTTATCATGCTGGGTCTGTGACTGCAGATTGGCTCTCTCTCCTACATTCTGGTAGTTTCGTCTGCCTCTCCTTACCACCCCGACCGCGACCTCGAAAATTTTGGCCTTGGAGATATTCTGAGGGCAATCTCGGCAAAAATGCTCACCGTTGTTGTTTGATCCTGGGGTGCCTTTAGGTGCAGTGTGGGTCAACGTAACTGAATGGAGAAAGGTGGCGCGATACCAGGAGCCGTTTGAATGGCAGAATTCCCTTGGCAACGGCGATGAAAAGTATGATATGTTTCGGAGGGGTCGGTGTTATTCTGCAGTACCTCCATGAACGTCTGTTACGGTGCAACTCTGGAATTATTGCAACTGTTGTAAACTAGTATATGGTACATGTTGCCCAATGTTTGTCAGTATGCTGTATAGAAGAGCAGACAATTATGCCAACCTTAAATACCTCTTCTTTCATCTCTACTTCTTCCTCGTCTGTGGTCAGGTCGGAAGGGGCTGTTCACTTAAGGCTCAATTGTACAATATAAATCTAAGAATTACATTGCCCTGGCCTCTTTCTTGCTTATGTCGTACTCCCCTCACGCCTGACTGCACAAGCCTCTACTGGAGAGTCTGCTCAGGCCAATATAGTCAAGCGGCTAAGGTCAAATTTTTGGCAGAATTGTTCACTTTTTGGGGAAAGTGTCAAATTTTGCATGGGTGTTCTTTGGGTCCACACTCACATTCTGCTGTCACACTACCACCATGGTTTGTTACCGCGGCGATTTTCAGGGACAGAACCGTATGACGCTGACTGCAACTACAAGTGACGGTATTTTACTCGTTGGCACTGGCATGCAACAAATGCATCTGAAATCTGAAACGAGTAATCGCAACATTCGATAATACTTGGAAGCGATCGAGTTTTCGCAAAGCCCCAGAAACACCAACGAGAACGCCAATCCCATCGTTCGATGCCGTGAAGAGAGCACCGAACGAAAGGTCAGCGTTTCTTACTCTCAACGGGATATCTCACTCATTTGTTAACGCGTTTTCTTACGCCGATTTAACCGGTTTTCTTACTCGTAACCTAATGCGAAATAATCAAAAGTAAGACCGAAAAAGCATTTTATCTTATTCAACATCATTGCCTTCACGGCGAAAACTCTCTATTATACCTAACAGTCAACACCCAGAGCGACGATCTACTAGTAGTTTGCGATGAATCAAACTGGTACCTACGTTCATCAGATCACGATCCCTTGCTCTGAAGCCTGTGGAGAGTGTTACATCCAAAATGGTCATTCCAACTTTGTCACCGGCTCCGATGTAGCTGGAGGGAAAGAATGGACAAAACACAATGGGATTGAAAGAAATACGCCGCCGGAAAATATTTTGTCATTCATAATTCAAGCCTTCCTTACATGCAGCTTAAGCGAGCCTCACACGGGAACGGTTCTGATGGCGGTTCAACACGGTTCTCAAACCGTGGTGAACCGCCGAAAATGACGGCGGTTTGGCACCAAATCTGAGACAAGGTAGGTGAAAACACGGTGTGAATAAGGTGGTGACGCGGTTGTCCACGTTCAAAGGAGGTTAATGAAGGTGGCCACGAGGTGTCTCAAGGTCGCCTTGCGGTCATACGAGGTGTTAGTACGGTGGTGTACGGTGATAACACGGTTATATGCGGTCCAGAGGATATATTGTGCGGCGGCCACAAGGTGTTGGGCGGCAACAACACGGTGGTAACAAGGTTATCAACGGTAGCATCGCCACTTGCTGACTCTACCATGCCGTCCCTTCGTTAAAGTAGGCCTCACACGGGGACGGTTCTGACGGCGGTTCAGGACGGTTCAAGACCGTGATTGAACCTCAATAACCCCGCCTAGACACCGTGGAGGTGTTCGCCATTAACCGTCGTTGACCGCCATCTCGTTTTTGGAACCGCCGGATTTTCAAAATGTTTGAAATTTCACGGCGGTTCTCAAAACCAGGGATCACCGTGTTGCTACCTTGTTGTCACCTTTCACAACCGTTCAGAACCGCTGAAAAATGACTACCGTGTTGTGGCCGCCCAGCACCTTGTAGCCACCTCGCTATATCCTCATAAACCGCATATGGACCGTACATGACCGTGTTAACACCGCACATCACCGTTCTAACACCGCGTTTGACCGCAGTTGTACCGGATGCCAACCTTGCTGACAACCGCATCACCACCGCTTCTCCACACCGTGTTCTCACCGTCACCGCTGTCACACAACTGACCGCGGCGATTGACGGTGGCTTTATGTGGTGGACCGTCTCAGAACCGAGATGAAACCTTGTGATTACCGCGCCATTCCGCGTGCCTACCGCCGTGCATTTGTCAACCGAGTTAACACCGTATAATAACCGTGTGAACACCGCCACACAACCGTCGTGAACCGTGTTGGAACGCACAAAGACCGCGGCGTAATCGACTTCATTCTGAACCGTGTTGTGACCTCATAGCTACCGTGTTGCCACCGTGTTGCCACCTACTTCCACCTTCCCAAATCGACCGCCGTTTTTTCAGCGGTTCTGAAGGGTTGTGCAAGGTGAGAACAAGGTAGGAACTCGGTAGCAACACGGTGATTCTCAGTTTGGAGAACCGCCGTGAAAATTTCAAACATGTTGAAAATCCTGCAGTTTCAAAGACGAGGGGCGGTCAATGGCGGTCAGTCGCGAACACCCCCACGGTGTCTAGGCGGTGTCACTGAGGTTCACCACGGTCTTGAACCGCCGTCAGAACCGCCCTCGTGTGAGGCTAGCTTTATTCATGGTAGTGAAATATTGAATCGATCTTGGCTTTCTCTGACGTGCAGGTTGCCTGCGACATACGATGGCCATGGATAAAGTAGCCCCTATGTTTCCCATGATTATGATCTTCGAAAGCCCATTTACTGGTCCTAGGCTACTTTGGGTATTTTTACCGCCAATTCCTCTCTCTCCCTTACCTGAATTCAGCCTTGATTTCACTCACATACGTAGCTACGTTACTGCGACTGCTGGATGTGAAAACAGAAACTGTCAAGTGGGGCTGTTTTGAACCGCAAAATAATGTGCACACCACATATAGGGTGTCCCAAAAAATGTACATGTATACAGTTTCATTATTTTTTCATGGTACTTTATACCTTTTAAATTTGTATCTAATGCCTGTTTTCTTGTTCTAGGGACATGGAAGTTTTGTTTGACAGCCACTAACGATGAACAATAAACTCATATAAAAAACTCTGTAAAGTTTTCGTAAAGCCCCAGAAACGCCAACGCGAACGTCTATCCCTTTGTTCTCTTCGCGGCATCGTATAGCCTACAGTGGGTTTGGCTCCGCGTTGGAGTTTCAGGAGCTTTGCGAAAACTCGCTGGCCCAAATGGGCAGTTACGAGTCAGATTTCTGCAGTGATGAACTCCGTGAGGAGGCGACACTGGGGTTATACCTTCTATCATGGAGTACATCAGTTCCATTATTACTCCCCAACGGACGTAAGTCCACCACGGTCCTAGGATATTCTCGGGTTGTAACAATCAGGTCAAACTTGCAAATTTGCCCCGTCAATTCTGGCGAATTGTACTGACAATAGACCTTCACTTCACCGAGACCACTACCCATGGCTTCGATAAAAAGTCTCCCATCAATGGGTAAGTCCTGAAAATAGTGGGATCATATTAGAATAGTGTGCGACTGCCTCATCGGTAATTTTCGTTGAAAGGATGAACAATAAACTCATATAAAATTTAATTGTTATTCATCGTGCCATGTTTTCAACAAGATCACCGCACACATCACATATGTATAGGCCTAGTGTAGCCTATTGCCACAGCTAATTTCACTGCCGTTCTACAAACCTTATTTATTTTCACAGGATCATAAGCATTTAATGGAGTAAGCCGGATGCTCTCGTCCAACGCCTCGTCTCCAGTGGCAAAAACACGGACGAACATGTTCANAGCCACTAATGCATAATTTGGAACTTAAAAGTGCGGGAAATTCAAATACCCCTGTTTTTTATTTTGTTGAATAGCGCCCCCTGGTTGACAGATCTAACATCACTTTCCCTTTGGACTGATGTAGAAAATATCAACCTATCTATCTCATCACATTTTGTCTACATATTTATCATAGGGGCTGAGATATTGCGATATTTCATTTTACACAAAATGCCCCCTGGTGTGCCTAATATAGGTCAGGTCGCGCTCATTTTTTGTTTCTGAGGAGAGTTTACCCAGGGCTACCTTCAGGTGTAATTTGGAGTCTCTAGCTATTACGGTTACAAAACGTCGGGCATAGTTTGACAGATGGAGTGATGGACTGCTGGACGGACAGACTGACGCCACTGAATAGCTATTTGACTAGCTCTGCTGACCTTTGGTCAGCTGAGCTAACAATGGGTGGATTCAAGAATTAAGCCTATGGCAAGCCGATTGTCCACTCCTGCCTTAACTGAATAGCTATTTGACTAGCTCTGCTGTCCTTTGGTCAGCTGAGCTAACAATGGGTGGATTCAAGAATTAAGCCTATGGCAAGCCGATTGTCCACTCCTGCCTTAACTATGGTTTACAATCCCCAAACCATGGTTTAGGACCCTATGGTTTACGACCCTAAACTATGGTTCAGGCCTGTCGAAATGGACGTTTTGTTCGAAATCACGGTTTACTGTGTCTAAACTGTGACCGTAAACCATAGTATCGGGTCCTTAGCCATGGTTTAGAGATCGTAAACGATGGTTTAGGCCGGAATGGACAATCTGCTTACCATAGGAGGCAAGGCAGTGTGTGTACATGTACTTCGATGCACTGT
>NMRB01001650.1:31149-41999 GCA_002633025.1 Notospermus geniculatus | reverse complement strand
GTTGTTAAATTCCAGTAAAAAACAGCATTTTGCAGAAAATGAATTTTACAGTAACCATGCAGTGAAAATTCTGTTGTAAATTTACAGATATTTTTTACAGTGTGACTCATAGCTGTATGTAGCTCGACGTGGTGCATACTTTTGTCTCTTCATGTCTCCCAGGCTACCATACCGTAATACTTTCTACCATTAGACATCCTCCCACAGCAGGGCTTCGGTCTCGTTCCTCTTCATACACTATGGGCCGATTTTTTAAACGATGGCTAAGATAACTATATATCGGGTTTCATTAACCCTCAGTTGACAAACTGGGCTGGGTTGCACAAAACTCATGTTAGCGCTAACACCATGTCAGCGCTAACATGAGTTTTGTGCAACCCAGCCCCTGTTTGTTAATCGAAGTGAATTTTTCAATTTTATGAATCGTTGATAGCCAGACATTCTAAAAGTCAACAGGTTTACTTTGGTTAATTCACGGTTTGTCAGAAAAGCCGATGGTTAAACCAAGGTTTACCTTGACTATCGTTTAAAATATCGGCCCAT
The DNA here is from genome assembly GCA_002633025.1 of Notospermus geniculatus. Lineage (NCBI taxonomy): Eukaryota > Metazoa > Nemertea > Pilidiophora > Heteronemertea > Lineidae > Notospermus > Notospermus geniculatus. Next base: position 41,456 of record NMRB01001650.1, on the reverse strand, counting down.
GGGTCGTATTTTAGAACGTTCCTTAACATTAAGGTCCACCTTAAATGTATTGTTCTCGATGGTTTTACAACAGACTTAAGGTTGACCTTAACACAAGGAACGTTCTAAAATACGACCCTTTGTGTTGTCTATAAAGTGGATGAAGAGGAGCGAGGTAAAAACCCCTGCTGTGGGAGGGCTACAATGCCCATGCTGAAACGGTTATTATCCAGAACAATCGTGGGTACCGGTAGTTTAGATTACCAAGGCTGATCCTGGGTAAAGCAGGGCGCCATCTACTCTTTTGGCTCTGCACAGTGTAAGCCAACAAATTCCACGGTTTAGATGGTTTCATAGCCTACCGTAGTGGACTCGAACACGCCCATCATGGTCCTCTGTCGGATCAGCCAGGAAGCGATGGGGCCTGCATACTGGAAGTCACTCTCGGTATCACCACCTATTATTGTTCGACACAGAGAAGAGAGCACCGAACAAAAGGATAGACGTTCGATTTGGCGTTTCGGGGGCTTTGCGAAAACTCTGTATTGTCTACATGTACACTGCTGATCGTCGTTAGTCGTCTTATAATCATGTTTAGCTTATCACAGAGGCAGTGAGAAACAACAAGATGATCCGTCGTCGGGTTGATCAGATCGAAATCTCACTTACTGGGGTCCATGCTTGACATCTGCCCCAATTTCTGGTTTGCTGCAAATTTATGGGGACTATTCTGTACGGCTAGTGCATACGTCAGAATAGCCTGTTCATAGGGTTTGTTCTGCGTGTTCCTCTGTCTGTTGAGGTAGTTTACAGCAAGGCGGAGTTTGCTGGCGATGTTACCACTGGTAATGTTTATTTCATCCTGAAATATGCGGTACATAATATTTAGGGTTACACAGGGTCCTATAGACAAAACATGGATTTTGATGACAAAAATACTTTTGAGGGGTCATCAGTACTTACAACAGCTCCACATTTTGAAATTGTCTCGACCACAAAAGCTGTGAATGTTACATCGTTCTTCATATTCTGACCCTACAAAAGCACAAAAAGATGAGTAATTATACATGTAACTTCAATTAATGTTCAATATTTCAATTCATGGGGATTTCAGTTTTTACTTTACGCCCCTGCTTTTTGTGTTTTCACCCCCACTCTCTCCATGCTCCGATTTTGCGCTACTTACGAACAGGCGTGCCCCAGCATTCACAGACCATGGCTCCCAGAAATGGCCATCGTTCTTCTGCGCCTGTGTAATGAGCCAGTTGATAGCTTGGTTTGCGTAATTAGCGACATCTCGTCCAATGTTAGGAAAACGGCTCGCCTGACAAAATACTTTGGCTACAAATGCCGTCAACCTGAAATAAAAATTAATTAATTAATTGCATCAGGAATCTTATAAATGTTTTACCTAAAAAATGTCCCGCATTCGGAACGACCTGGGAGGCGAACTGCTTATCTGTCCACTGGGACACAAGTCCAAGGCAGCCATATTGTTTATCAACAAACCCACGTGACCGACCGTGGGACTATTTTGGCCGAATTTTGGCCTGTTAAAGCGAATGGCTCGCCGGGTTTGTTCTGGCGCCATGACAGTTGGTCCTCGATATCAAGCACCATTTTGAGAAAAAGGCAAAAGAAGGATTTTAGTTTAATGGGAAATGCATTAGACAGCCAAACTTCGGAGGCGTATTCTGCAAAATCTGCCGCTTCAAAATCAATGGGAATAGTACAAAACCGACTGAATTTGAAAACGGCATTAACCCACTTTAGCAAATTTTTAATGGAACCTCGTACCAGTGTTTACGCTCGCATATTTGCACAGGTGTTGCATATGGCTGGAGCACGGCTTTGCCTGGAGGCTAGGTTCACTCTCTATGGAAGGTACCACCAAAAATGTAAATAAACCCCGCGAGCCATTCGCTTTAAGATGTTCAACCTTATTTGCTGGATAAGTTGTGGCCGCCATATTATATACCGGTATCTCACCCAATCTGCCAATTGCTGATCCAAAAACGCAACGTTTCTGTGTGACCTAGTTAGTTCATGCGTAGGGTGCTGCAGTTGTGATGAGGCGACCGCATCCAAACCCACAGAAACTGAAGGGAATCGTTGCGCATTCAAGATGGCTGCCTTGGAATTGTGTCCGAGGGGAAATGCGAGTGTCTACGAGCAGTTGCCTTCGGAAGTTCCGAATGCATGTCCCGATGACAAACACTCCTCGGATCCAAAAATCTACACCTTCCCTTTTTTGCTGATTGAAAGACGCAGCAGCAGCCGGTTAACCACAGCAGTCATAGCGTGGACTAAACTCCGCAGTTGTGAGTCGCGCCCCCTTCGGTTTACTCGCTCTCTACAACTGCTTTACTTCGTAAAATTCGCCGCGTTTGGTCAACAGATGGCGTCAGGGCCTGGCGCGAATTTTACAGCCTATCAGCACGCTGCTTTTAGAACTCCTTGGCCCGTTGGCAACGGATGTTCTTGTGCTACCATGGCTACGAACCGCTCGGCCAATGAAAAAGTGTCTCAGGCCAGCTTGGTTACTAGTAATTTAGCCCCACAGCACCCGGTTGGTTCTTCACGGCACCACTAGGTGCCGCTCAAGGTCAGATTCTGTTGTGCAAAGTTTTAACATGTTTAATCCGGTTCTGTACTGACTGACTGTCTGTTCTGTACTGTGTATATGATGTTGAGTTGACGTTTGTGTTACCGTTCTTGGTGTGTTGCCCAACCGCATGGCTAGCTCATGGGAACTGCAGCTAGAACGAGATCGCCATGATTCGGAAAATGAGTTTCATCAAGAATATATAAGTACCAATGTATTTATGTACTTATGTATTCATGGTTTCATGTCATGACGGCGTTGAAATGGCCATCATACATTTTTGTAATTGTCAAGTAAAGTTTACGGGTCGTTCAGTTATCAACCTACCATGCACTTGCAGGCAACGACGACAGCCCGTTGGCTGAATAGGAACCATCCGGATATTTATACGATAGTTCACGTCGGAATCCTGGAATAAAATCATGTTTTATGTTTAAATAAAATTCCCTACTAGAAAAAAAAACAAGATTGCGTTGCAAAAGATTGAACGTGATATAACCAAACAACTAAGGAGGCGGTGACAGACTGGCGCTTGAGCAACGCGTCAGGAAAGAGTTCAACCAATCAGGGAGGCGGTAACATACCCCGAAATACCTACCGAAGAATCTGATTGGCAGCACGCCTTCACGACGTGCCGCGTACGCGCGCCAGTCTGTCTCCGGCTTTCCACTGATCTCAATATAAACTGGTTTTGTCACTTGCACAGAAAAATTCCCTGTACATGTATCTTTTATTTGCTGAAAAATTTGACGAAGACGTTTCGTACCAGATGAAATATGCCCGTACGCCGTCTGTTCCAAGGCAGGAGTCAATGTATATGTGTCGATCATAAATCGTGTTGCGTACACAAGCGGACCCAGGACCATCATTGTACCCTCGCCATCACCTACTGGCTGTCTAATTTTGTCCGCAATGTTTAAATCGACATCCATGGGGACCTTTTGACCGAGAGGAGAACCTTCGGGAAAAAATGAATGGTAAACTGTGCTGTTAAAAAAATTGCAACTTAAAGATACATCAGGTGCAGAATCATGTCACTCGTTACCGTTCATCATGTCCACCACAACGGGAAAATTTTGTTGCCATTTTTAAGTGTACCTCATACCTGAGATCACAGCTCTGCATTTCTTTGTGCCCGGGACGGCATCTACAGGGAACCTAAGCGGAATTTCGATTCTGTGACGCCTCCTTTGTCGATCGATATGACCTGAAACCAACAGAATCATCTTATATCAGTACCCATTAAATACATGTACCAATTATGATTTCTTACTCTGTACGGCTCACTGTTCGAACTTTGCCGATCATGCGCGGCCAGGAAACTGATCCTTCATATTATCATAAGAATAGCAAGGAATTTGCTACCTGAGATCACAGCTCTGCATTTTTTTGTGCCCGGGACGGCATCTACAGGGAACCAAAGCGGAATTTCGATTCTGTGACGCCTCCTTTGTCGATCGATGTGACCTGAAACCAACAGAATCATCTTATATCAGTACCCATTAAATACATGTACCAATTATGATTTCGTACTCTGTACGGCTCACTGTTCGAACTTTGCCGATCATGCGCGGCCAGGAAACTGATCCTTCATATTACCGGTAGGCCTATCATAAGAAATGCAAGGAATTTGCTTTAAATTCTTACTCTTAACGAGGCCGCCTCCAGTTCCAGCATCCGCCATGATACCCTCAGGGTTCAATCTTACGGGCACGGTGGCTACTCTCGTTACACCTTCCGCCTAATGGAATGAAAGAATGCATAACAGTCGGGTTTTTTCGGACTGAATTATGCGAACTGGGAGACGACGGGCTGCGATACGACAAATTATTTCACCAAAGTTATTGAAGATAAAAGCTAAAACGTGTAATGATGTTGGGTGAGAGATGAATCATAACGGTCCAACTACGCAGAGATAGTTAGTCAGAATTCACTTTTCCCATCTTACTATTATTTCAACAGAAGTGAGTTTCCGCAACGGCCACGTGTTACATCTACCGGTGTTTCTGTGTGCCAGTGTGTCCTTATTTGGGAAACACTGGCAGATACGTGAATCCTCGGTGAATTTGTCGGCCTAAAACGAGTTTTTGCGAAAACTCACGAATAGCCTAAGCCTTCCTGGTTGACGCCTATACTCACCCGAACAAGCAAATTCTTTCTGGTTATATCGCTAGCATGCGCTGTTAAAGCCTTCACTGTTATCTCGTGCTCGCCAACCTGCCAAAAATGGAGAAGCAAATGGTACGCTGATATTTCGAGAAGGGCCTCCTGGGCCCATATTCATAAAACTACTAGGCCCATATTTTCAAAGCTGTTTTAAGGCTACTAAAATGCATTTTAGTCCAGCACTTGCATGCCTATAAGCATGAAAGTGCTGGACTTGCATGCCTATAAGCATGCAAGTGCTGGACTAAAATGCATTTTAGCCTTAAAACAGCTTTGAAAATATGGGCCCTAAAGTCTAGATGTGATACTTATCTTTTGTGTTGAACAAAGGATAAGTGTCGCACTCATACACTTAGTAGTTTTATGAATATGGCGCCTGATGTACAATCTTCAGGCTATGAGAAATAGTATTGCTCTTGGTGTAGGACTAAGAAGACATGTCAGAGCAGCACATAGGTCGACGGACGCTGATCTCAAGGAAAGCTGTAGTTGAGAATTCACAAACCAGAAGAGGAACAACAGCGAATGTCACTTTCTTTCCCGACTTCCCTGGCAAATTAACCACCCGCTTGTGGGTTCGGTCGCCTGCGGTGAAACATATTCTGGATTTGTCACCAGTAATCCAAACCTGGATCTGTAATGATACAAAAGTAAACTGAAGATATTGTTTGACAGGTTAGTTCTGACGTCTCACCGTGGGAATTGTTTCAACCTTTGCAACCACATACCGTACGACATATCATTTTCCCCTTTGAAATGAAAGGTCTATAGTATTTTGCTGTACAAGTAGGATTTGGTCTCATTCAGCCAGTGTTTCAACAGCTGGGTTAATTTTCCTCGAGAAACAAATGATAAAATACATTATTACGAAATGTAGCGCTTTTCCACTCTGTAATACATGTACATTCCGCGCACTACTTTCCATTCAGACCATTTGGGATTATAATTACATGTATTTTGTTTTAATTTTGTACCTGTCTACCCTTCATGATGTACGCTCTGTATCACGACTGCTTTTGATCTGTTCTAATCCTGTATCCTTCCTCTACTAACACTTATGCATTCTCTGTACTATGGCAATAGTGGAGAAAGTATTATTTCTCCACTATTGCCATAGTACAGAGAATGCATACGGTAAGTGAATAAACTTGAAACTTGAAATTGGTGACTCAGCCGCCCGGGCTCAGCCGGGCATCCAACCCGTGACCTCTGGTGGGCATCGAGTCCGACGCTCTCCAACAACGCCGATGTCACATTCGATTCGGGCAGCTGGCAGATTTACAGAGAGTTTGATATGTAAGAAAATAAAGCGGGAAAAAAGGGGGAAATTGTTACCCTTATGTTCCGTCGACCATTATTATACACAGTTGCCTTGACCTCTAGTTGTTCGCCTCGAACCGCAGCATAAGGTAGCTCGACATGAATGAAGAAATCAAGCCTTGCTGTGACGTCGATAGGCTTCGCTACGCACATCCCGGCATCTTCTGAGACGCTGACTCCAGACACGACCCACGTTGTGATGGAATCTGGCAAGGGACGTATCATCTCCTGCTCGTCATCACTGGATTTATAGAGAACAGTTGGCTTTCATTTGGAAATCTACTGTTTGGTCTTTCCGCAGCAGCGAATCGAACGCTCAACAAGCATAGTTGACAGTCCAACATAATAATGCGGGAGCTACAGAGATACCCATTTAAAAGTTAGCTGTACATCAGTTTCCAAGCCCTGTACAATGCTCTGATTTTTGTCCAATGATAAAGTCAGTACCCAAACTTCAAACTGCTGTATCTTCCAAATGCCCCATTTGCGGAACGAATTGGATTTTTGTGGTCAGTGGGATAGAAGCTAACCCACCAACCAAAAAAAGTTTTTGTGCTTGAGATGTGCGTTAAATCTCTGTAAGCTCCTCAACTATAATGACGCAGGCAACAGGCACAAAATGACAGGGTGTGACGTTTCACATGCAGTGGCCATTTTTCTGTGTGATTNAAGCGGGTGATCCACTGTTGCGATTTTGGCTTGAGACGGGGTTGCGTTCCCTTGCGGTTACCTTATATGGACTTCCGATTGCCATATAGGGTAACCGCAAGGGAACGCAACCCCGTCTCAAACCAAAATCGCAACAGTGGATCACCCGCTTTATTCGGAACACACTCGCTGTTTCTTTGTGTGTCGCTCACTGTCAAGTCGCGCCTTATTCCGTCAATCTATTGTAATATGTCACATTGGCACACGGCCACACTGAAAAACGTTACACCGGTATTCATAAAAATTAGCAAATGCTTTTTTGCTAATACCCCCGTCACACTAGAGGCAGAATGAGCAGGAATGCCGTTGGAATGCCAATTCGTAGTTCATTCCTGGACATTCGAAGAACATTCTAAAAACTCTGACTGGATTCTGACTGCATTCCTAATGTTCCGGCCCATTCCTGTGGTCTGTCAGAATGTCATGGACATGTTCGAAATTATCGATGTACATTCCAAGTGTCCTTCGAAGCTCTCCCGAATCCGGCTCGAATTTTGCGAACTTTCTCATTCCGGCTGGTTCTGCTTGATTCCTGCTGATTCGAACTAAGTGTGACGGGGGTATAATGGCAGATATAACGGGTTAAAGTCAAATCGCGTCTGTCTGGAGCTACAAAAAAAGATGGCCTACTGCATTTCGAAGAGCTCGTTGAACCAGGTCTCGGGGAAATCCTCCCTGATGGGAATGTCGGCAAGGTCATCTTCATCAAAATCTGCGTGATCAGGTCCAGACGATCTTCGTTTTCGCTTACTCTGGGCATCTGGGAAAGAGGATGAATAATATCAAAATCGCTTATCTATTTTTGATAATATAGTATGGGGGAGGGGAAGGGGGTCGGCCTACGGTGTGGACATGCGATCTGATTTAAAGAGTGGCAATTTTTGGTCAAAATAGTGAGTTTAACCATACGTTAACGCTAACGCTAATTACGTCAAAATGACGTCACTCCCCGAAGAAATACAACAGATTCATTCGATGTGACGTCAAAATGATGTCAATAACGTTAGCGTTAGCGTTAACGTATAGTTTCTTAACCTCACTAATGTTTGCCACGGAAAGTAATAGAAGCACAAAGAAATGTTTTAACAAAAACAGAATGATGTCACATTTTACGGGACACTTCGGCACTGGATTACTAGACTCGGGACCCAGTCGTTGTGTCGCTCCGGCCGCCGCGCTACACTCCACATGTGTAGTGCGGCGGCCGGAGCGACACAACGACTGGGTCCCGAGTCTATGGATTACGGGCATGATATGTAGTTTTAGTTCTCTCCAGCAGCAGCCCCGACAGATATCAAACCTTGCCNCAATAGGAGGGGAACACTCAGATGCCGGGAACACTGAAAAATGTTACACCGGGTCGGACTATGGCAGCGTTTTAATCGAGGATTCTTCCATTTAAATAAAGCCTAGGTGAATACATGTAGGTGAATTCTCGCGAAAACTCACGAATAAGCCTTTCTGGTTGAGACGCCTATACTCACTCGAACAAGCAACTTCTTTATGATTATATCGCCAGCAGACTTGGTTAAAGCCTTCACTGTTATCTCGTGCTCGCCAACCTGCCGAAAATGGAGAAGCAAATGGTACGCTGAGATTTCGAGAAGGGGGGCTGTGATACTTATCTTTTGTGTTGAACAAAGGATAAGTGTCGCACTTATAGACTTAAGTAGTTTTATGAATATGGCGCCTGATGTACAATCTTCAGGCTATGAGTAATATTGCTCTTGGTGTAGGCCTATAAGAAAACATGTCAGAGCAGCACATAGGTCGACGGTCGCTGATCTCAAGGAAAGCTGTAGTTGAGAATTCACAAACCTGAAGAGGAACAACAACGAATGTCACTTTCTTTCCCGACTTCCCTGGCAAATTAACCACCCGCTTGTGGGTTCGGTGTCGCGCGTATGCGGTGAAACATATTTTGGATGTGTCACCAGTAATCCAAACCTGGACCTGTAATGATACAAAAGTAATCTAAAGATATTGTTTGACAGGCTAGTTCTGACGTCTCACTGTAGGAATCATTTCAACCTTTACAACCACACATACCGTACGACATATCATTTTCCAATTTGAAATGAAAGGTCTAGTTAGTATTTTGCTGTACAAGTAGGATTTGGTCTCATTCAACAGCTGGGTTAATTTTCCTCGAGAAACAAATGATAAAATATTACGAAATGTAGCGCTTTTCCACTCTGTAATACATGTATATTCCGCGCACTACTTTCCATTCAGACCATTTGGGATTATAATTACATGTATTTTGTTTTAATTTTGTACCTGTCTACCCTTCATGATGTACATTACGCTCTGTATCACGACTGCTTTTGATCTGTTCTAATCCTGTATCCTTCCTCTACTAACACTTATGCATTCTCTGTACTATGGCAATAGTGGAGAAGTATTATTTCTCCACTATTAATAGAAATATTATTTCTCCACTATTGCCATAGTAGAATGCATAAGTGAACTAGAATTTAAGAAATTTGCTTGTCAGCAAAGTTTGATGTTCAGCTATGGCATGTATTGTGTTGCAATATTCAATGATTTTATTTTTCATGCAATGTTTCATTCATCATTCAATGTTCACATTTTTCATTCAATGTTTGCAAATTCCTTATGCAATGTTGCGAATTCATCGTTCGATGTTGTGAATTATACATTTATACATTTATACAGTTGCTGCATTATGCATTCAAAGTTGTAACCATTTGTCATTCGATGTGTGCTAAATATTTTTCATTCAAAAACGGAATTGTGGGTAAAGGACGAAATGTGGTCACAGGTTGGTTCAGTGTGTGGTATGTATAGATTGGGGGACGTGCATAGCTGTCTGTAGTAAAGTGTGAGTGTGTCGAGAGATTTGTAGGCCTATTTGATTTTTCCATCAGGAACGAAGCCAAAGCATTATTGGCCCTCTTAAGTATGGAAAAGGCCATATCCAGCTAGCTGAAATGTGATTCACTAGCATCATAGGCTAACATTTGGCATCATCACGTAATTTTTCCAAGTTTCGAGGGAACTTGGCATAATTAAGTTAAAAGTGATGGCCTCTAATATTGAGAAGTAGCCTTACCCTTGATTTGCAATCTGCTGATGCCAAGGGCCCCGGCCTCAGATATTTCTGCCCCGCTGTTTCTTGGATGCTGTCCGGATGAAACTACAGAATAACTATAAAAACAACCATCAACTATCAGGGGAACTCACTGACTTGTAGGCATTTTAGGCCTTGAGTTTTATCTGGTAGCAGTGGTAAGTCGTTGCACAGGTTCTCCACTCTAGCAATGACATGGGCCTATGGGCTTATAAGTCCCATCTTGGTTGCCAAAAAGGGCCAGGGGATTCATCGCGGAGTGTGGTGGGGTGGGGGTTGATCATTGGCAAATCGTGAAGGAATGACGGGCTTCTTGAGGGTGGGGTGGGGTGGGGGGTGGGGGATCCTTAGTACTGGCAAATCGCGAAATAATGATGGGCTACATGGCGGGTGGGGTGGGGGTAAGGTCCTTAGCATCGGCATATCGCGAAGTAA
>NMRB01001650.1:0-28323 GCA_002633025.1 Notospermus geniculatus | reverse complement strand
ATTCGCTAGTTTTGGTGCAGTGTATCCTATGATCCTTCCTAAGGCTCATCGTGTGTCGGAGTTGCTGATTGAATATTTCCATGGAGAGACTGGGCTTGCAGGACAAGAGCACGTGTTAGCCAGGATGAGGGAACAATTTTGGATCCCACAGGCGAGAATGTCTGTTCGGAGGATGTTGAAAAGGTGCATTGGCTGCAGGAAAAGGCTTGCACAGAAGATGACTCAGAGGATGGCTAATCTACCAGATATGCGGCTGATTGCATACGATCCGCCCTTTACTCGTACGGGTGTCGACTACGGGCCGATGGTGGTGAAGAGAGGCAGATCTTTGCTCAAGAGATGGGGAGTATTGTTTGTATGCATGAATGTGCGGGCAGTGCACCTCGAAGTCGCGGAGTCGCTTGATACCAGTGCCTTTCTCAACACCCTACGACACTTTATTGGTCGACGAGGATGTCCAACAGACATGTGGTCAGACAATGGGACCAATTTCATTGGAACGGAGAGAGAATTGCGAGAGGCATTGGAGGGATGGAATCATGATAAGATAGAGAGGGAGCTGAGTCAAAAGGGCATCAGGTGGCACTTCCAACCTCCAGGCGCGCCACACATGTCTAAAGTGTGGGAGAGATTGGTTAGCTCCACCAAGAGAACGCTAAAGGCCATCTTGGGGCAAGGTTTACTGTCGGATGAAACGCTCCACACGGCTCATGTGGAGGCTGAAGCCATACTTAATGGTAGGCCGCTTTGCAAGGCGAGTGAGGATGTCAAAGATGCTGAAGCCCTAACTCCAAGTCATTTTCTCTTGCAAAGGAGGGCAGTCACCCTACCTCCAGGGCACTTTGTCGAGCAGGACAAATATCATAGGAGTAAATAGAGGCACGTCCAAATACTAGCGGATCATTTCTGGAAGCGGTTCCTCAAGGAGTACCTTACTACTTTGCAGCAGAGGACAAAATGGCAGTTACAACAACGCAGTTTGAAGGTTGGAGATTTAGTTCTCATGTCTGACGAGGATAAGGCTAGAGGACAGTGGCCGATGGCAGTTGTCACCGAGACATTCCCAGGAGTGGATGGCTGCGTCCGAGTAGTGGAGGTGAAAACGGGGGGAGGTTCGCGTTTCAAACGGCCGATACATAAGTTGTGCTTACTTGAAGAGAGTGCTTAGGACACTTTGAACTTGGATATGTGTCATGAGTCTTGGGATAGTTACTCAAGCTCCTGACTCTGAGTCTTGGGATTGTTTTGCTCAAGCTCGTCGTAGTAATTTGATCATTTGACATTCCAAACGGAGTTAGCTGAAACGTGCGAGATATGCGTATCGATGGACACTTTGGAGGTTCTTACGTCGTTGGTACTTCATGGAAATCGGTTGTATTTTACCAATTACGGATAGTTCCGAACAGGGAATATTTTAGTTGACGTCTTGCGAGTTATCCGAGCCTAGATACCTAGATATGCGTTATATTGTGTTTTGGACATTCCATATCGGGGTGAAGGACACTCTTGAAATGGGCAGCAATTCATGTGTGTTTCTTTATTCAGTTTGGACTTTCATTATCACAGTTTGGACTTTTATATTACATCAATAAGGACTGGATAAGATTTAGTCACAGTACCGGTATTCGCGTATATTGGACTTTCATGCACGCGCGTTGTTTGGACTGTTCGTTGTGTTGATGGTGATGGCACATAGTGTGATTAGATGGTTTCGCCTTTTCTTAGACTCACCATCGGGGGGAGTATGTGGGTGCCATCACGTTAGATCGGGGTGTGTTCGTTTCATTACATCTTCATCGTAACAGCTTGCTGTCAACTAGTAACCAGAGCATCGGGGCCATTTTATGGATGAAAGTCGACAGCAGGTTACGGTGCGGTGTGGTGATGATGGCGCGAAATTTCATCAGTTTGTATCATCTATGCACCTGTTGGCTTGTGTCGAATAAAATTATGAACATTATAGAATCTCTCCGTCAATTTGGGTAATGGCCTGGACAATTTCCATAACCGTTCTCACTGTCTTCATCTGTATTCTCCGTATCATCTGACGAATCAGGAATGACACTACTGTCTTCACTATCGTCACTGGATTCTTCACTTTGCCTTTCAGACATTTCATCTTTATGGGCCATATCAGCATCTTCTGTATGCATTGACCTATTGTGTCGGCACAGACTGAATCGGGTAGCAAAATGTCTGCCACACTTTGCACAGAGATGGGCCATCTTTCTTTTACAATGGTATAATGTTATGGGTATATCATCACACTTTTATTGAAAACAAACGATCAGGTGCACATACTGTACGCTATGTGCACATACTTTCAAATCATGTGCACATAGCTATTCATCATGTACACATACTACACAACAGTGCAATCCACAACGGAACTGTGCAGCCCATCCATTGATACAGGCTTGGAGTGGTCAGCTTTATTTTACTGATGTGCAGTATGTGCGCATGGCACATGTGCACATGTGCTTATGTGCACATAGTGTACAACACGTACACCCTTAGTCAAAAGTAAATAGACAGCTACTAAATTCAATATTTCTTTTAATATTAATGAAACGCATTTTTTCTTTTTATACTCACTCATAACAACTGCTTCGGCACCTCTTTCCACCGAAATGACCCAGGTATACAGTTTAGTGACTTTTTGGTGAAAGATTGAAATTTTGTCAAAAAATGAGGTTTTTTATTATCGCCTTCGCAAAATCGAGAACCTGAACATTTTACAGCTCTACTGTTTCCAGACACAATGATATTTTGAAATAAAGAATTGGAGCTTCTGCAACCGAGTTATTGATGGTTTCTTACANGCCCCGAGCGTGTGCTTTGTGACGGAGAACTGCTGAATATTCAACACTTGGTCGGTATGAAATACGGAAGAGCACGTGGAAGATCGAACTTGGCTAACCGAACAAAATCACTGCAAAAGTCCCTCTGTAACTTTGTCCCCCCTACAGATCCATGGGATCCGAAAGCTAGATTCTACTCAGAAACCAATGTGCTTCACGATGGCATAGGTGCGATCACCAACAAATCCCGAATAAAAAATCACTTTTTTTGATGAAAAAACTTTCACCAAAAAATCAGTTCAAACGACAGCAAGATAATTTTGGTGTAAGAAGGTGCCAAAGCAATTGTTATCAATGGAAATAAAAAGAAAAATTGTGCCTCGCTGCTATATTAGGAAATATTGAATTTAGTAGCTGTCTATTTACTTTTGACTAAGGGTGTACAACCCGTCCATAAGGCCCATCTATTCATACAGGTTTATTTTACTGCTAAGGACCACAAAATCATTTACCAAGAGACAAATCACCCAAGGTGTATTGCTTACTGAAACATTAAAAAATCCAAGAAAAGAAAGAAAAGGTTTAATAACACAAAGAAAAAAGTTCATGCATTTTGTAAAACTCATTTTGTCATTTTTAAAATGAAAAAAACACAATAGCACAGTACACAATGAACCATCTGTTGCTTGTCATTACTTGTCATTGTTGAGTTATAATTAACATTTTGGGACCATACTGTGGCATCAGGAAATGTGTCCGCATTTTGTAAACAAACTAATTTTTATCATTGTTAAAATGAAAAAGAAAACACAATAGTACTGTACACAATCAATCATCAAATTTGGACCCCCTACCAACAAAAACATTTATCACGCCTCATTAATTAACACCTCATTAGTAATCAAGCTATATCACCTGGCTATGTTACGTAATTACGTAATCACCTCAAGGTCCCCCAGTTACGTCATCATTTAAAAAGTGTGGTATCCGGGTGGACATACTACTACTATACCCCAATACGCAATAACTTCTCCGAGAAAAAGGGCTCGAATAAACGCAGCGGACCGCTGGTCTAGTGGAAAACGCACTGGTCTTCCAAGCCAATACTTGGAGGTTCGAATCCGGATCCGGGCTCTTCCTTTTTTCATTCGAATACACATGTACTTTTTCAGCATTTCGATTTCTGATATGTAGGCCCACAGGCACATACACTTACAGCGTTGATCACTTGGTGGTGGTCAGGACGCAAATAAGGTGCTGCCATCCACATGCTTGGGTACTCTATCATGTTTGGAGTCCCACTAAAACATGGCGGATGTCCCAAGTTATTTCAGGTACTGCCCGCGCTTTGGCGCGGGCGTTTTTTAAAAACGTGCGAGGCCCTGATTTTACGCATGCAGTTCAGCTTTAAACAGACCAAGGACACGCCATTCTTACAGCTGGTAAAGTGTTAAGACTGATGGGCTCTAGTGCTAGGGTCCGTATACTTCTTGTGCTCTGGACTCTTCTTAGTTGTGTTCTTTTCTTGAGCTTTTTATATTTTTACTCTGGACTCTATTCAATTGTATTCTTCGTTTTAATTCCTAACTTCTTTTTTGCAGTTCACAGTATAGTACACATCGACACTTCCTCCATATAGTCCTGGAGGATTTATACTGTTGGTATAATTCCTCCAGGATAGGTACTGTGAACTAGTCTCGTATCCCTATGTACATGTATTAATCCCTTACACGCATAAGGCGTTGACAGTAAATTAGGACTGTCTTTTGAATGTATTCTTTCTTTTAATCCTCAGAACTTGGGATTAACTTATCCGGGTGTAATTTGTCCACGGCCACTGAATTGCAAATATGTTATTATGGCCGGATTAAACTCTGTCATGCGTACCAACAAACCTTACTCATTTTGGAGGGTTCCAACACACTGAAGGCTTGTCTCAACCTAACTATGCCCTTATATTCGTGTATTTTATGCTTATTAGCTCCAAACTTATTTGGCCATCGTTTGGCTGAGACTGAGCATACCCTGTCTATCTGGAAATAAGATTGTGGTTTTTCCAGTCCCAGCGTTTTGTTGTTGTTTACTTTTATTCACCAAATGTAGGTGTAACTTTAAATATAGTCACATTCTTTTTCCGGCTCATGACTATGTTAAAGGAGCTGGACGTCCTAGTTGTAAACACTCAATCACTGGTTCTCTATCCACGCGACGCCTGCGGTGCTGCCACCTATTGTTGGTGATATGTACTGACGTGAATATCGTGAGTGAGTTGCATTGGACCGGGCACCAGTCTAACGATCACTGGTGCTGCCACCTTCACGAAGGAATAAAACTAGTTTGCTGGCCACTGTTTGTAAACAAACCAGTTTGTTTACAACTTGGACGTCGAGCTCCTTTAAGTGATCTGTATGGAGAAAGCCGCCATGTTCTGGCGGGAGGATGTACCAGTGTTCCTTGGCCCCTCCTTACAATCACGTTCCCCTACATGTATTTACTCCCAATCTTCACTGGGCAAAAAAAGCCCTGTCCGGATCAGTGTGACACCCCAATCCGCACCCGTGTCTACACCCCAATACGCATCTGAGTGATACCTCTACCCTGATCCGNGCATAACCCAAAAATCATCAAAGTCTTTTCTGGGAATGACTTGACCCAGATTGCTCATAACTGATATGTACCTCCCTCTGTCATTAGACTATTATGTCCAACCCAGTGAGCACATGGTCCATGGACCATTTCATTTCACTAAAATACAGCGGAAAGTTTATCAAATTGAGTTGTCGTCAAAATAGCCAGTTATTTTATTCCCAACATGGAGAAAAACGCAAGAATATGATTGGGTCGACGCGATATCAATTATAGATGGCGCTGCACTTTGTGAGTTGTGCGGAATTCATGATTGCCTTCAAGGAGCTCAGCGTGTGTACCGGACAATAGGCGGGAACAAAGGCAAACAATGGGGGCGTGGAATTCTGGTCACAGCGATTAGGGCCGTGCTCGCTCCATCTTAATAATACCTCCATGGTAAAATAAAGCTGCCCACTCCAAGCCTGTATCAATGGATGGGCTGCACAGAAGTTGTGGCTTGCACCTGTTGTACATTATGTGTACATGATGAATAGCTATGGACCCATGATTTGAAAGTAGGCCTATGGGCACATAGCGTACAGTATGTGCACCTGATCGTTTGTTTTCAATAAAAGTGTGATGATATCCCCATAACATTAATCTATTGTAAAAGAAAGATGGCCCATCTCTGTGCAAAGTGTGGCAGACATTTTGCTACCCGATTCAGTCTGTACCGACACAACAGGTCAATGCATACCGAAGATGCTGATATGGATCATAAAGATGAAATGTCTGAAAGGCAGAATGAAGAATCCAATGACGATAGTGAAGACAGTAGTGTCATTCCTGATTCGTCAGATGATACGGAGAATACAGATGAAGACAGTGAGAACGATTATGGAAATCGTAAACTAACGGCAATAGTCTCTGAAATGGTTGAACAAGCATATGCTGAGCATGCGGATGAAAGGGATCATATGCTAGAAGAGCTAAATGACATTGATAGAGAAGAGGCTCGTGAGAGGGTTCATAAACTACTCCTCCCAAAGTACAGAAATTCTCTGCGAAGGATCTTTAAGAATGAAGTGATAAGGCTGCACATTTTTCGGAAACTTCCTGTATACAAGGTCGTCATGGAAAAAGTACGAGATCTCGAGCTGGGTGGCTTTGATCGAGATGAGGCAATCGGTGCTGCACTTTCCTACCGTAAATACATGGTGAACAAGATGATACCATCGGAAGTTGAATCTGAGGAGGACTGATCACAGGCCATAGGCCTAAGCCTAAAGACTGATAACCACTCATTGTTTATTCTCTAATTCAGATCACAGCACGTGCAGGCTTAATGTTCAGCTGTAACTTGTGAACCTATGTGTAATAAAATTGGTCGCCACAAAATAAAATCTTCTCTTAATACTTCCAACACATTTGGGGACGCCCACTTGGCATTGTGAAAATTCTGCCTGTGTTTCTACAAGGAACATATCACACCATCAAAAAAAGGGCACAAGTTTTGTAAACATGTTCATTTTGTCATAATGCTAGGGGCTACATCATGCGTAAAAACACATACTGTTGGGAAGTGCACTCTGTAATGAGAGGTGTTGTGAGAAATGTTTTCACACCTTTCAATTTACGAAGTTAATTATCTATTTCCTTAATAGAGTGCCTTCAGAATATGAGGTGACGAGCAATTAATGCCCCAACACATGCTGAGTTAGTTAGGCCTATGGTATGCATGTGTTGATGTGTGAAACAGTAGACAGATCATCACCGGTATAAAAGATAGGCATGGGCCTATAGTCCCATACTCGAAGCTGCCTGTAAGATGTCGTACTAGACCTAAGAGATACAAACGGCCCTTCTAATGACCACAAAATCATTTACCAAGAGACAAATCACCCAAGGTGTATTGCTTACTGAAACATAAAAAAATCCAAGAAATGAAAGAAACTGAGTTAGTTAGGCCTATGGTATGCATGTGTTGATGTGTGAAACAGTAGCCAGATCATCACCGGTATAAATGATCATAGGCATGGGCATAGTCCCATACTCGAAGCTGCCTGTAAGATGTCGTACTAGACCTAAGAGATACAAACGGTCCTTCTAATGACCACAAAATCATTTACCAAGAGACAAATCACCCAAGATGTATTGCTTACTGAAACATAAAAAATCCAAGAAATGAAAGAAAAGGTTTAATAACACAAAGAAAAAACTTCATGCATTTTGTAAACAAACTCCTTTTTGTCATTTTTAAAATGAAAAAACACAATAGCACTGTACACAATGAACCATCTGTTGCTTGTGATTACTTGTCCTTGTTGAGTTATAATTAACATTTTGGGACCATATTGTGGCATCAGGAAATGTGTCCGCATTTTGTCAACAAACTAATTTTTGTCATTGTTAAAATGAAAAAGAAAACACAATAGTACTGTACACAATAGGAGCTGTCAGCGAGTTGACCACTAGGTGTCACTAGGGCCCAATTCAATGCATCTAGCGGACCCAGTCATTATCGATCGAGCAGCGATCATAATAGATTTCCTGTACATTTGGTCCGCTAAGACTGTGCTGCCATCTGTTAGCAATATGCGCGGCTGACTGCTCCTATTAATCATCTAATTAGGACCCCCTACCAGCAAAACATCGTTTATCACCCTCATTAATTAACACCTCATTAATAATCAAGCTATATCATCTGGCTATGTTACGTAATTACGTAATCACCTCAAGGTCATCCTATTACGTCATCATTTAAAAAGTGTGGCACCTGGGCGGGTATACTACTCGCGGGGAGGACGATAATTCGTAGCCCATCAGCGTGCCCTTTGGAGATGATGCCTGAAATCTCACTTTCGAGCAGTCTTTTCAGCGATTTCGGTCTAGAAAGTGCCAGCCTGAACACAGAAAAAAAATCGATCTCATCTCGAGATAAAATGAGTCTCTAGCCTACTATTTTGTCCCTAAAATGAGTTTCTTTGCTACTCGAACACAGAATGAGTAGGCCTACCAGTTTTCTAAGGCTGGAGCACTCTTGCATCGACTAGAGATAACTGCAACTGGAGTCTCATTCTGAAGTAGAGACAAAGTCTACTTATTTTGAGTTTTCTCAGTTCTTCAGTCGATGGGACAGGGCAGCAGCTGGAGAAAATTGGAAACAAACCCATATAAGGAGCTTGGTGGTTCTGGTGTCCGACTTGCGATCAGAGGGTCCTGGGTTTGAAACCCCCTGGGTGTCAAACGTTTTTTTTTTAATATATGGATTTTAATATATGGAGACATCACTTGTTTATTTGATTCGAGACAACAGACAATCCGGTGGAAACAGCCGAGAATCATTTTAACCAGTTAACCAATGTCATCTCAAGTGGAGACCCAGTTATGTCTATTCGAGTTGCAAAAGAAACTCATTATAGGGACAAGAATTGGAGATTCATTTTATCTCGAGATGAGATCGTTTTTTCTTTCTGTGAAGAAGACCCCGGTTGGGGTCGAAAATTTGCGAATTCTTGGAAGTTGACTTCCTATTTATCATTCATTATTGTGTCAACCTCTGTGCTTGTTCTCTTATTGAGCAGAACATGGAGGTATTTATAAGATCCATGCTCCAGTAGACAATGCCGAAAACGCCATGGACAGGAAAGCCAGTCGCAAGTTCCAACACTCAACAGACCACCTAGACCAGCTTACAGGTATATTGGTTCAACCCCTCTCGCCAAAGCAGCCCAATCATGCCAATGCTTCTATCGCAAGCATTAATACAATGGTCCCATAATCATGTAATACCATTACGAGCGCAAAAGAAGTTCTATTTTTAACACACAATGGCGAGCGCCTAGCCGGTTGACGAACTGAAATATTC
Source organism: Notospermus geniculatus (assembly GCA_002633025.1). Lineage (NCBI taxonomy): Eukaryota > Metazoa > Nemertea > Pilidiophora > Heteronemertea > Lineidae > Notospermus > Notospermus geniculatus. The sequence continues at coordinate 19,086 of NMRB01001650.1, read as the reverse complement.
GTTCCTCGCTATAACGCACAGCGCCGTCTGATCATCATCGCTGACACTACGATAACCAAGAGTGCCCGCCGGGCAATATTTTTCGCATGTCTCCCTTTAAGGCTAGGCCTTCTAATGAAAAAGGTAGGCGCCTGATGAAGTTATTCAGGTAGCGATTATCATGGCATAAACGAGCCTTTCTTGAACCCTGCACCATGACTAAAGGCATGACAACCCTAGGCGGAGGGACTTCTTCAACGCGACCAAGAAGTTGCAAAGACCCATTGCGAATACCCTCCTCCAGCTTACTTGCGATCAACGCACCATGAATTTCACAATTCTTGAAATTTTGCAGAATCACCGGCGGGGGTACAGAAGTGTCGACATGGCTGCCGTTTAAATTCCCCTTGAAGTGACAGAAGAAGTCATAAACATTAACCCCATTTACAATCCAGTTTCTCACAATCGGAGATTCATCATTGTTCACCTGGTCAAGTAACCATTTCCAGTTATCTACCTCATTATGAAGCTGACCTGCGACAAAATTTTTGTCATCACGTAACACTAAGTTGCTCAGGAGGTGTTCCCAGCTCACAGCGGTATTGGTTGCCCAAAGTTCTGGAAGACTAGCTACCGGAGAACGGGCGGCTGAGCCGCGAAAATCAACAAACTTCACTTGCTTTTTCTCTTTCAGGGCCCCAACTGGATCAAACGCTACTTTCAACTCCCAACTAGGCACGGAATATGAATGGGCCTGAAACGAAAGGTTTCGAACATAAGTTAATATTTTACAGAAAATAAGTTTAACACGCTACCCAGACTTCACTACATCCCACGAAATTGCCAGACTTAAACATTCTTTTGAGCGAGCACCGTCGCATTCGGATTCTGTGGGCATGAGTACGCCAAGTGATCAGGCGACCTACAAACAAAACAAAGCCGAGGGGAAGGAGAACGGAGACCTCTATAGCCTCCCCTTCCCCTGTAGGGCCTAGGATACCAGCTATTAAGCCAAGGATTCTGCCATGAAAAATTCCACGGAAACTGAGGGCGGAGGATGAGGCGGATTTCGACTCCTCTTTCTTCATGTCTACATCATCCTTTTTGTCTACATCGTCCTTTTCCTTCTCCTTTTTGGCTATCTTCTTCCACGCGTCAATGGCAGTCTGCTTTTTCGTGGCCGTCTCAGTACCAATCATCTTAATCACCAGACTATGCAGGGGTCCCTCCGAGTCATGCTCTCTACAGGCCTTCGCGGCCATTTTGAAAAGTTCACGGTCCTGATGGTTGTTTGCGGCAGCAGCATCGCTCAACGCCTCCATGGCCGCTATGAGAACACTATTCGAAGTAGACGTACGCGAGGCAAGTGTCCTCACCTGTGTAAGGGCTAAACCGACGTTCGCTGCCCCTTTGTCCTCCTTCATCTTCTTGATCTCCATCTCTATGCCCTGGATCCTGTCGCCCGTATTACTCGGTCCTGAGCCTACATCTCCCACCACTGCAGGTTGGTCAGCCGTAGGGTCCAGCGCAGCACCCGTAGAGGCACTCGACTCAGCCTTCTGGCATAAAACAGGTCATGTTAGCCGACAGCATTCAACCCTAACCATACAAGATAGATGAGACCCTTCTGAAGAAAATAAGAATACCCCATAAACGAAGCTATCACACCCTCCACAACCTTTAAGCATTTCAACCAAGCGACATGGATTAATAACCTCTACTATGGATTAATAACCTCTACTAACCCTCTTCGTTCCCATTCCGGTGGGAGCGGATTTTTCCCCAGAGGTACCTGGCAACACCTGGGCAGCAGGTGTTCCTTCCTGGTTTGCTTGGAGGATTACGCAGTGGGCCAACTGTCTTCGGTTAGTCAGATTATCCTCTTTCCCTGCCAACCCCAGCAGCACCTGAAACATACCGCGCCGACACACTGAATATCACCGACATAAACTGACATACATGTAGTCCCATCATTTAATTAAACCAACGTAAAAGATGAACATACCAAGTTACGGTGTGTCACCCTATTGTCATGACCCACTATTGCACGCCTTGCCGTCAGTTGTAGCATGCAGGGAGGCAGAGGAGGAGAGGTCCACCCTACCACGCCGGCATCCATGCACGATACACAGCAGGCCTCGACGCTGCATGACATAAAATATTCCCTTCTCGGTCTATACCGAGAAGGGAAACAACTGAGGGTAGACCTCTCCACCCCTACCTCCCACGTGGATGAAATGGTCCGCTAAGGCTAACAGGTAGCCCCGGGAGGAAGGAACAGAAGATTACCCGATTCTAACCTGACTAAAATGTACCAATAGAAATACTTTGTCGATTGCTCACCTTCACATCATAACCCGTGACTGCAAGAACCTTCGCTTGAATTTCCTCCCCGTCGTAAGACTTCAACACATGCTTTTTCGAAAAACTCGCTAAGTCATCATCTGGCACCTCTTCCGTCAAAGATTTAAATCGCAGAACGACTGGCAAAATGTCTTTCCCTTTCAGACTGTGCTCAGCTCTCAGCCACGACCTCACCTGAGTTGCCATCACGAACATCCGATGTCAAAATGCGCACTGGCCACAGGTGACCTGCTTCTTATATGCATGTACCAAAGGAATACTTCAACTTTGACCCCTGGCCAGAAAACCATAAACAGTCTACTATTCATTCCTTTGCCAACAATACATTGCTACTGTGTCGGAACCACCGACCCTGATTATATGCGTCACACATTTAATCCTCTCCTACACTCCACGACAAATAAAGTATGATGTAACATAAGCCAATGTCATTTTCCCCCAATAAATTCCCGTGAAATAAAACCCTCACCGCTTGAATGGCATTTTAATCCCTTTCTTACATTGAACACACCTGTTCCTACAAGCCAAGAAAAAATGTGCACCCAATGTGCCCAGCCGTTCATGAGAATAAAACCAAACATGCCACAAAAAAACCTCAACCACCCTACAATGCCCCGCACTTCAGAGTGCCGACCACAAATGATTCCAACTGCATCCCTCACTTCCTACATGGAAATTAATGCCAAAAAATAAAAAAGGAAACAAGAACTACTGACATCATTAACATCATCCCCGACAAATCTCCCACATGCTTACGCCATAAATGTCACGACACTCATAGTCCTGAAAAACTGGAGCAAAATAAACCACTCCACCCAGGAATCCTTATCCTTTACTTACCCACTATGACCAAAGCATCGACACCTCGACCTTTCTAATGCATAACCGGGCCCTAAACTACATGTATACTTCATGAACTCGCTATCAAAGTCTCACGTATCATGACTCAACTCTCTCTCTGCCTAGCAGTCCTTCACTATGCTAAACCGTCATGAAGTTCCTTTGTCATGACTCAATATTCTCTCTCAGCATTACAGTCCTTCGCTATGCTATACACCGTCATGAAGTTCCTTTATCATGACTCAACTCTCTCTCTTTGCATAGCAGTCCTTCGCTATGCTATACACTGTCATGAAAATCCTTTATAATGACTCAACTCTCTCTCTTTGCATAGCAGTCCTTCGCTATGCTATACACTGTCATGAAAATCATTTATCATGACTCAACTCTCTCTGCGTAGCAGTCCTTCGCCACACTAAAACTCTCTTAGCATAGCAGTCCGTCGCTATACAGAGCCACAGTATACAGCGCCGAGAGCCTGTAGGAAGCCAACACATACGGATCAACGGCCCTGTGTCATAACAGTGTGAATTATAGTGCTTTTCCGAATGTCCAGTCATTTTTTGCACTCATTTGACCTTGCAATGGAACCCAACCACAAACCACAAAGTGGCCAGTTACGTGTGCATGCCAATAAACGGCTGACTGACTTCTAATAGGACCTTGTTCAGGTCTATACTTTGATTCAAGATAATCATGCAATCATGCACACTTACTGGCCCATTTGTGGTTTGTGGTTGGGTTCCATTGCAAGGTCAAATGAGTGCAAAAATGACTGGACATTCTGAAAAGCACTTTACACACTGTAGACAAAGGAGCGGCCAAGCTGTGAGAACCGTCCTGGTCGGCTTCCAACAACAGACTGACCAAGGTGGACCACGCGTCCTTTCATGACGTCACCACTTTGGATTACCAGGTATGCTCACAAGAAGTCTTGTAGCATATTAGTAGTCAACAGAGCAAATACATAAAGGGAAAGGGTGCACATTTCAACTGCATGTGTCGTGACCCTTTTTTCTTTTATTAACTCTAAGGGGAGTTTATTTTGATGAGCACGCTTCTACTGCTTTTGGGAGGTCGTTACTGAAATAAGGGGAAAGGTCATCGTTGAAAAAGGCGCCATCTTTGAGTTACTTTCTGTAACCACCGATAGGTGGCGCTCCCCTTAAAGAGACTGTTCCTTGATGAACATTACGAAACCAAACGAATATTGCCATTTTGAACAAGAATGTAATCCATTGGGTTACACCATGCAGTTTGTTTTTGAATCAGTAAAGAAAGACAGGAGAAAACAGCGCTTGTTGAACGGGTTCAAGTCATAATAGACCAATCTGCACATAGCATTTTTTGGGGTGGAGGGGAATATAGAGATAGGTCCTCGCTGGAGAAATTTCAGATGTGCTATTGGTGGACTTGGGGAGATGCCATCTTATAGCGGTCGGGGAATTCCTTCTGAAGACCAAATAGCTGAAATGTACTACGAACAGGTAAACAGGATTTGACTTGAGTAATAACTGCACCAGTCCTGAACATAGGGTGACATTCCTCAACTATGGCAATGAAGGACAATACCCATTGACGATACCCATTGATAACCAAATCCAATATACTCAAGTTGATCTACAAAAAATGGTGTTATTATGTACTTTTTCCTGATTTCAACAGGTAAACAGTAGTAGCAGATCAATGCACAGGCAATTTGACAGCCCTTGTTGATCATTCAGTGACATCCGCCTTGTTTTCCTAAACTGCCACACCAATAGGGCCGTTTACACGACAGGCAAAAATCCACATACGATCCGATCGAATCCGATTGTGGTTCAAATCTCTTGCGTGTAAACGCTGCCCAATGCGGTCCAATGTGGATTTTCCACCGCATTGGACCACATACGACCACATTCAGATCTCGTCTAAACGCAAATGAGACCGGATGCCGTCGATCGGATCCAATCGGATCGAATCTGAATGTGGTTTTTTGGCCTGTCGTCTAAACGGCCCTTATGTTTCTTGAAGTGCCACACCTGTGTTTATTGTGAAAGAAAATTAGGCCATACTGTCAATAGAACTATAGGGTGGGCCAGAAAACGTGTCCCTGTCTTGGCATCAAAATCCAATGGGGACCAGGTTATCAATGGGTATTGTCGTTCATTGCCATATTTGAGGAATGTCACCCTATGTTCAGGACTGGTGCAGTTATTTCTCTAGTCAAATCCTATGAATAGAGAATAGGCCTGTGTGTTATTCATGTTTACCGGAGTGTGAAGCCCGCTCCTATAATTGCGTCATAATAACCTTGGCAAGCACTGAACCAGAGCAAATGGATGTCTTGAGACATCTGCAACACATAACACGTATTGTCAAACGTGGTTTAGGTTAGTGACGTAACTGCTTACGAAAGGAACACAGCTACCGGTAAATAATTATTTTGATTGGGGGAATATAGGACTCAGTTTTAGGTTCCAGGAAATGAGAAATTCTTTATGTTGTTTTTTCATTCCCTTTGTTTTCTTCCAACTTTTATTTTCCATCATTTTCTTTATTTTAATATCCTCATATTCATAACAATTTGTTTCTTTATTTTTCTTTCTTATCTTACAATTTCTGTCTTCTGACCTTGCTTATTTCTTTTTCCCTTTCTCTGGCTCAGGTTGAGCCACAACATTTCAATTGTTCAGCTTTGCCAGTGCATGATGTGACAATGGAAAAGTTGTGGCTCAACTTGAGTTGAAGATAATCTTCGCTTGGTGCATACGGCCCTAAGTGGTTACAAAAATCACCTAAGCCAACCTGGCAAGCATAAATGGACTGCGTAATATGTACTGGGACATGAAGTGTGTGAAGACATGTTCTACTAGCATTGTTATTAGTACAATACCCAAGGAAAAATCAGATCCGACCTGGTCCCCATTGGATACTGAGGCCAAGACAGGGGCACTTTTTCTGGCCCACCCTGTAGAGTCTCTTTGGAGGCCACAGGTTTTGTTGATCACTGTCGAGTGTCTGTTACGACGCCAAGATTCCCTGGTAAAGAGGGGCTCTCCCAGAGGGGTTGCCTGCTTGACTGTATGAGTGTGATTTATTTTGCTGCAAAATGCCAAAAGAGGCATTTTCTCTTGAGATTTTAAAAGGGAAAAGTTGCAGATGTTTGTCAGTCAGGCAAGTTGAATGTAATGAAGAAAGAAAATTTGAAATCGGATGATTTTTCAAACCAGGCGCGGATCCAGGATTTTGGGCAGAGGGGGGTCAGGGCCGCCGAGGGCGTCGTTGCAGGCGGACACCGAAGATACCCGCGCCGACGGGGGTCCCCCAGAAAATTTTGAAATCTAGAAGGCCTTAGACGCGATTTCCTGGCATCTCAGTATCAAAGCAGAAGCTTTATTCTTGCGTTTTTTGCTGATTGTCGCAAATTATTGAAGAAAAAAAGCAATTGGTTGTGGCGAGCAGAGGGGGGTCACGACCCCCAAAACCCCCCCTCTGGATCCGCGCCTGCAAACACTGCCAAAAAGGTTATGTTACAAAATGTCATTTTTCTCTTATTTAATTAGAATTGATTTTTGGCAAAACACCATGGTTTTATGCCCAACTTGTTGCTACAGATTGGGTGCAAATACCATTGCTGTAGCTCCAACGGTTATTTAGGAAAACTTGCTGTCCTTTTACTTTCCTACAAGAGTGTACATATGGACGAGATTTGATGGTAAACGGGAGAATAATAAGCCAACTACTGTTGGCGCTAGTTTCACTGTACAGGGTGGTCCAACATACTGCACAAGCATACTTCCACTACCCAGATTTTTTTTGGTGTGGGGGGGGGGCCTGTATAGGCCCAGGCCAAAAGACGTTAAAGGACCACTGTACTAATTTGACACCAAACAATGCATAAGACATATAATTTTTGTGTAAGACAAGACAAGACAACACACCGCTCGATTTGGCGATCAATATTCCTATGATAATAAACAAAGTATTGACTGATTACGTCATTACTTCGTCTGCAATCAGTCGGTTCTCAAAAACGACACTCTTCCTCCATTTTCACCAGGGGTTCATATCATATAGTCACAAACGGCCATTAACTAAATTATTAACACGTCAAAGTTAAGACTAGGCCTACTCCTTATAATCCTGTTATCGTTTCCCCTTTCTGGTCGGTACAGAATGCACGCTCACAACGGATTACTAGTTACACGCTAGATTTCAATTTTCTTCTTTACTTCGCAAGATCACTGTGACGTCACTGATGGTCGCCCAGATTGTCGCGAATATGAGCGAAGGGCTTCGAAATAGTCACCAATATCAAACCCAAGGTCTGTCAAGGTGTAGGCCAACATCCACACATACATGCGGATTTTTTCGGCTCTCGAGATGAAATTCACTATTTACCAAATCGTCGTGACAGGTTGGAGTTTACGGTCACCGTCTTTGGATGATGGAGAAGAAAAGTCGCCTATTTCATGTGCTGCTCTCTGCCTCAAAGCAATGAATTGTACGACCTTCGCAACGATTCGAAAACGCGGCGGTCTTGTCTGTCAGATGAGTGACCGGCGGGGGACATGCATGGAGAAGCACGAAGCTGTGAGGTATCCGCGAGCAAAGATGTTTCAGAAGAAGGTAATTCTTTAGAACGTGCCCCAGAACAGAACGCACTGTTTTGGGCTGGTTTTGGTTGCTCTAGAATTTGGGGGAACTGTATTAAGGGCGAGCCAACGTTTTCAATTTTTGAAACGTGGCCAGGCGTTGTAAATAAAAGATGTCAAAATACCATAAAATTACAAGATATATGACGGAAATGAAGGCACCTGCGGGGTCTATAAGTCAAAAGGAATTGAATGAGATGTATCTTGGAACGCACTAATTAGCTAATAAGTTGAAACAAAAGACTAGTAATCGGTACACTTTCCCACGAAATGGTACATTTTGAGGATCAAACGACAAGTGGATCATAAAGTTCGAGGTTTTTTCTATTTAGTCCACCCATTCTGACAGCAATATTTTCAACGGGTATAGAGTACTCGGCATGTGAATCCCATGCGTGCAGCCAGATTTTCCAAAACAGGGCGGCCATATTGGATTTGGATTTTACTTCCTGGTTGTCCTTTTTGTACTGAGCGTGTATGGTGTACATGAAGAGCATGTCAAGACACCCTCGCCACCCCAGGTTCTATGGGTTTGTGACATTGATGCCACACCTTCAATGTGTCATTTACATGCTTCCTCTCCAAGAAAATTGTACCTGTTTTTCGTGTTTGGTGAATTTCATTGTTTACGATTATGTAATGTAATTAAGCTGTAATCCTTGGGACTTTCCTCATTTTCCGTGTCTATAAAGCACAGTGATCACATTGGACTATAAAAACAGTCAACTGGGGGTGTCTTTGTTGCTTTTCTCAGAGGGGCCTGGATTGAAGCAATATGAAAATTCACAATGATGGCTCGCCCTTAAGCGAGGTCCATTGGCACACGGATTTCGTCCGATTCGGGTCCGTTCAAAATAGATCATATGGACTTTTGCCTTGTCGTATCCGGAAACTAGGGACAAACGGACTGAAAACGGACCGGATCCGTGCGCCAATGAACCCTACTTAAGCCAAGCGCACATTTGCGACAAATGAAGCGCGATTAGGACACATTACCAACTATTGCGGGCACGACGTCCCGCCCGAGCGCAGCATGATAGATGATCACGTGCAGCGCTACGCCAATCAGAATGCAAACATGACGTCATCATGGCGCCAAAGAGAGCCACTCGATGTCGAAAATTTATCGGCTATAAATTAATGCAAAAGGGGCCCAAATTACCGTTCTCGCGGCAAAAGATCGCTTGTGATCAATTTAAAGATGTTGATGAAGAGTTATATCCGGTGGAAAGAGTAATTTCGAGGCGTAAGGGCGTCCAGGTAGGCTTGAAAAATTCGATCAAAGCGGCCAGTGTCTGCCGCATTCATTCAGTGCGGCGTGCTGCATGTATATGTATGTACTGTATGTAGGCTAGGCCCTACACGTGATATTGTGTGTACTGTGTAATGCATGCATGCATGCATGCGTGAATATTGGTCAACCCCCAAGCCTACTCAATCTGCCTGGTTGATAAAATAGCCCCTAGCTGTCTTTGCATTGTTCAGGTCTGACTCTGACTCTGAGTCTGAGGCCTAGGCTAGGCTAGGCCTAGCATAGCTGCATGCCTACCGGTACGCTATAGACAAGTTGCGAAAATAACCGGAAGTCAAGAGCGGCCATGTTTTCTGACGACCACACTTTCTGTTTTTGAATGGCAATCCCATGACAACTCCAGAAAAAGCAAATTTACCGTCGTTCCTTTTGATAGCTAAGTATTCCGAGGCAATTTTCCTAATATCTGAATAATGTACAGTTTCACACGTGTCGCAGCAAAGTACACTCCAAATGTTCACCATCAAGAAGAAAATCGATAGTTTGAATCACAGATATTCAGCTGCCGCGTACAGTCCGTCAAAGTGTACACTGCAGCCAGCCTCGTTTTCACGCCCTGTTTGGAGGTTTGCTCCTCGCCACTGAGGTACCTCTTGTTCCAGGTGCCGTGTGCACAGCAACCTCGTCCCCAGGGGTATAGTTCGCTCAGACAACCTCGGACCACTCGCTCACTAACCCCTGGAATCAGCTTCGGTTGCTAATCCAGGAATCTTGGACTAAGTATAGGTGGCAGCACGAGTCAAAATAATCAATTTGAAATACTAACCAGTGCTTTTTAAAATTCTTTTTACAAAAAATCATCAAACCTGGATATAGATAACCTTCTGGTTTGATCCAAATAAATTTCTTTGGGTATATTCTTGGATATATTTGAGGGTTTCCCGTCAACCAATCACGTGCGTTAAATCCAAAGCTAGGGGTTAGTGACGCGACCGCCATATTGTCAGAAAGCGAACGACCCCTGGGAACGAGGTTGTGTGCACAGTTCACTAACCAAACAGGTACTCTGCACTGGAGTACCGAACACATTGCAGTGCTCTGTTTTGGAGCACCTACCGCCTGGGGTCCTTCATATTCGCGGTTTTGGTCTGCAACTTCACCTGAATTACAAATGGCGACCACTCCACTTCGTCGGCTGATGTAAACATGGATTAAATGTTGATTTTCTTTGAAAGCAGGGATATACAGTACAAATTCTTGATGTAGTAAGTAAAATGGATTGACATAGTTCACCGTTCGTGGGTTTAATCTTCATTTGTATTGACTGCCTGATAAAAGTGACTTCTTTTCCATGCTAATGGAATCGCCATTTAAAAAGTGAAGTGCGGTCGTCAGACAACATGGCCGCTCTTGACTTCCGGTTATTTTCGCAACTTGTCTATTATAGGCCTAGGCCTAGCTAGCTAGGGCCTGCTATCTAATTCTAAGCTTAAAGCTAGGCATGCTGCTGTGCTAGGCCTAGTCCAGATTGAGATTGCTCGGGCAAAAATCATGCCAAGGCCTAGGCCTAGCCGACTTTGATTGTTGTGATTGATGAATTACCGGTATTGAATTGATGCTGGCGGTGTGGGTGGGTGGGTGGGGGCTGTGGGGTCAGGTCAGTGAAATCAAGCCGTCCATGTGGTCAATGACTTCGAGTCGGTCAACTCGTTCATACGTAGGCCCTAGGCGTACATGTATTGTGTTGTGATTTTTTCAGAAGTTTTACCTAAAAATGTTTTTTTTCAGGGCTATGAATATTTGCTGCAGTGGAAGGGGTTTCCAATTTCGTCATCATCGTGGCAGCCCGACAGAAATTTGACAGATATCATTGTTGAGAATTATGAGCAGCCTAGCAACATAACTGCTGAACGCCTTGGTGATGCTGCAGTCAATTTCTATGCCGCAGTTCAGAAACGGTTGAGGAGTGCAGGCCAAGTAATCCCAGTTGAAGTGAACATGCAGCTGGATATATTTCGCAGATGCTTCGGTGCCAAAGGAAAACCAGCCTCCATCAGAGGAGATACCGGTACGGCTTTTAGCTTGGATGATTTTGCTGATCTCCCGCTACCTTTGTGCTGGCACTACCTTGTCGACAAGCAGGGCATTATTGGCATCTTCGATGATCGAAGGCCGATCTGCTCACCACTACGTTACACCGCACATCACCCTTCGAGAAAGTGACCGGTCCACGGCGTATGTGCCGCCTCGAGAAGAAGAGGCCAATCAGAATCGGTGTTGTAAATAGTGAATCGTGGTACAAAGAGTTGTAGCCGAAGACCCGATATAAAGTGTCATATGATTGGTCGACCGGTAAAGTTGGCATGGTGCCAAGATACGCCGCCGACTGGTCTATTTCTCGAAGGGTGATGTGCGATGTAACGCAGTGGAGAGCAGATCGGCCTTCGATTATCGAAGATGGGCATTGGTAGAAAGTTGGCTTTTCCAGTTCTGATGAAGCCAGTGCTGACCTTTTCAAGAGTCAACTTTGTGCGTGACGGTTCAGATATCAAACCAATTGAGGAAGTATTTCCGATTGAAAAGGTCATGTTAAGGGCCTGCACAGATGCAAACAAGGTTTGATGTGACAGTGTGAGACTTACTTGGAGTGTTGTGCATGGTACTTACAAGTAGTCGCAATTGAACTCATGTGCATGCAGCAATTTTGCCGTGACAGCAACTTGTCCATACTGACCGCTACTGCACTGATTTGTATATAATAGTGTTTGTCTCTTGGGGTGTTTTGCCAATTCAGATGCATTTTTTTGTTTGTGTGTGTCTTCTCAATACTCTTTTCTTAGTCATAATCATGAGCCTGAGTAAACCAACAAGTCCTGCTGGAATCAAGATCAGGAGTGGTGCAAGCAGTGGTTATAACAGTATCCGATACCAACAGGATGTTGTATACACTATAACACTGCCATATCCTATGTGTAAAGAATGGGCTGATTATGCAGGCATATCTTTACCAAAATATCATGAGCTTCTAACGGCATCACTCTCAGATAAAAGGTTATATCTGGACCCTAATTTCCATCGTCTGGCGGGTATACTCCGTAGATGTTGCCCTAGAATTGCAAAGGATATGAGAATAGCCAAGGGTGGAACATATTACAGGTTGCAAAACTCGTTCAAAGAGATAAATATCAGATGTTCTGATTTGCTGTCTGTACCTGACATTCAACAAAACTATGACAAATTGCAGTCTGAATTAGCAAAGGCTACCAAATGTCTCAGTCAGCAACAGAGCGAAATTCTAGAGCTGAGGCAACAATTAGTTCATCTTTCCAAGGAATATGCAAATCAGAAAATAACCATTGATGATCAGGAGAGGGAAATTGATAATTTGATTCAGACAAACAAACAGTTGAGTGATTACATTGAAAAAATCTTTCAAAGTAACGAATCATTGCCATCAGCACCAAAAGCAGGTGTAGCAGGCATAGAACGGTCATATCAGCGCAAAATTATAAAGCAGTTGACGACTAGAGCTCAATGTGCAATGTGGTTCATCAAGGCATTTGGCCTTGAATTAGAGTGCATTACAGTTCGAGATGAAAAGGGTGAGTGTCATAAGTTTAATTATGAAAGTGATCATGATATCTCATCCAAAGACCAGGAAAGCTTGAAAAGGTGTTGCAACTCTTAGACCGTTTTTATGTATCTGATTCTCTGTATCATGAGCTCACTATACTTGCTGATGGACTCCCAAAGACCTATTTGAGCTGAATGGGTCAATATCGTCCTGGGTATACCTTATGTTTACCCAGGATCATCCTGGCTAATCATTTTCTTTACCCAGGATCATCCTGGGTAAACATAAGGATCCTTAACTTTACCCAGCTTGGGGGTTCCCGCCGAATCATGCTGTACGTGCGTCTCTTTCGGCAGAGAACATGCAGTAGGATCATTGCTAAAAATGGCTGAAAATTACCGCTATACCTCCTCCGGGGTTTGCAATAGGAATACCATACTCCACGACAGCGTTGAATTTTCTTGATAATTGGACGAAAATTTTAGCACTGTCACTAAATCGCCATCTTGAAATCCTGACGTCATCGTCGGCGGGCTAGTCTATCACGTGATGAGAACTTCTTTTTCAAAATGGTATTATTATTTGCAGAAAACAGTATTTATCTTGTCGAAAATGAAACAGAATAATTTTATTATTACTTTACATCTACTCAATCGTTGCTTGTATCACTCTTTACCTTTATACACCTGTCTTCAACGATCTATATTGTGAGCGTAGAAAACGAGTGATGGGGTGACCGCTTCACAAACAGAAGAATTTCTTCTGTTCCTTCCGCGCGCGCACTACTTTTCAAGATGGAAACCTACCACCGTCACTAGTGGCGATATGATTGACGTCATTGCACATATCGCCACCTACCGTCAAGTTTGTAGGAAGACAAGACCGATCCCTACAACTTTTCAGAAGGGACCGATAGTAAATTCTCAAGGACTTAGGAGCTATAGGCCTAGTTCGGGGACACCCTTCATTTCATGATTCGCTGAATATCAACCTCACTACACCACTCGGGAACTCCAATCTGGGTAAAGTTAAAGATCCTTATGTTTACCCAGGGCCGCCCTGGGTAAAGAAAAGGATTACCCAGGATGATCCTGGGTAAACATAAGGTATACCCAGGACGACATTGACCCATTCGGCCGTATTTGATCAGACAGTTACGTGCCAGTATGAATAACTTGTGTCACATATCCCGCACACCTGGCAAAAATGTGGGTGTAGAGGTACAAATTGAAGATGAGTTGAAATTTGCTATTAGGGAAATGAGAGTGAAAAATCCTGATCTCAGATCATTTACTGTGAAATTTGGTGGAGATGGGACCACGGTCTTACGCAGTAGTGGCATGTGTTTGATGTCCTTTGCACTTTGGTCTCCAAGTGCATTGGAATTGTCATCAGGTTCTCATCACACAATTGCTGTTGTTAATGCTCAGGAAAGCTATGAGATGTAAAAAGAGTCGTTTAGGAATGTATTCTCATCCATCAATGCATTTGTTGAATCTCAAAAGCTCACTTTTGACAATGAAGAGAACGAGCTGATTGTCTGTGTGGGCGGTGATTATGATAAATTTCTGCTCCTGATTTTGGGTATGGTTGGTGCAACATCAAACCATTCCTGTATATATTGTGCCATCCACAAAAATGACAGGGGTGACATGTCGAGAGAGGAAGATTATTACAACCAGGAAACGTTCCTCAGATCTATAACAGACTTGTCCAAATGTGCCATGGATAATTCTTTTGGGTGTAGGTTTGAGCCCCTCATACGTGTACCCCTCCAAAATGTAGTCATTGATGAACTTCACCTTATGCTCAGAGTCACTGACCGACTATTGTCGAATCTCATTGAAGATGCAACTGATTTGGATTCAAAAGAAAAGAACGGCATTCTCCCAAAGTCTCCAAAGTCTCATATTGACGTGCTCATTCAGTGTATAAACAAATGTGGTGTCTCATTCAGAATTTGGGACACAAATGATTCATCTGGTAAAGCCACTGGTCGAATGGAATTTACAAGCCTAATGGGCGAGGAAAAGAAAAAAAACTCCTGAAAGGGTTAGATGAACAGCTTGTACAGAATGATGCACTTCACATTGAGACTAGGGATACTGTTGCCCAGATTTGGCGTGAGTTCAATACATTGTGTAGCATTGTTAACTCCAACTACAGAGATGAAAACTCAGTCAGGTGTTGCAACATATTTACTCTGGCAAATGAGTGGGTAAAACTGTTCACTAGCCTTGAAGGGAAACGTAAGGGTTATGTGAAGTCAAGGGTGACACCATGTATGCACTGTTTGGTTTATCACATCCCAAAGTTGTCATTTGTTCATCTTAGTCTTAAGAAGTTCAGTGGGCAAGGTATGGAAAAGGCCAACGACATCGCCAAATCCATTCACTTACAGCACTCCAACAAATTAGATGCTTGCGGCAGTATTTTGAAGGGGTCGTTGAGACAAGTGCGGTTGAAGTCCCTTGAGAGAGAGAAGAGGTCATATCGAAAGAAAGATCTTCCTTATTGGGAGGAAGACATTTTCCAAAAGATACGCAAAATCTATGACGAAGTCCATGCAAATTCTGAAACAGTGTCCACTTGTCCAATTGACAACATGACCGCTTCTGAAATCAAGGACAAACTGAAATCTTTGGGTGTGAAAACAAGACTGAAAAATGTAGACAAATTGAAGGCGGTGCTGAAAAAGCATATTGTTAATGTTGAAATGTAATTTCCTATGCTGCATGCACATGTGTACATATTTCGAATGCGACTTGACCTCTGAGTTGGAGACAGCAGAGGCTGTAAATTTCATGAGCATTTTTATGAGAGATACCCAAAAAATTAGAACCGTCTTATGCATGGCGCACACGAGCGACTAAAATGGGGGCGACTAGTAGGCCTACATCGCATGCGATAATTATTACCTTTGAGGTCGATCAGTGATGTCATCCACGACATCACTGATCTTCCAATGAAGCATTTGTCGCAAAAGAGTCAACAAAATCTAAAAAAAATAAAAATATGTTCAGTTGCTGCTGTAGTCGCAAGGCCGGTCGCCTAGAAAATCGCTCGAAAAACGCCCGTGAATGTAATGCCCCCATATCAGATGCCCGCTTCTTTTGTTCAGGGGATCTGGTAACAGAAGTTCTGTTTGTCAGTGCCCGGCTGACGCTTATTCCACCAGAATCTATTGTTGTGGGGCATCTCATATCGGGGGCATGACATTGTACGACACCGGCCTAACATGCCTAAGACGGTTCTAACGATGGAACCGCTTAATGAATAGAGTCCAGGGTTTTTATACTGGTTTTGCTACTTCAAATTTTATTTAGTTGGAGTGTTTAAAACATTTTCCAATAAATATTCAAAACAAATATGCTGGTCTTCTCTTGTCTTCTGTGGTAAGGTTCCAGAGCCGTAGTCCAACATGTCCAACGACCAGATGAAGGGCCAAGGGAGATGGCACTCAACTTGGAGGAATAAGAGAGAGGCAAAATCCTCAATGGCTTGAATCAAATGGTGAAAAGGGGTTAAATGTGTTGGGATATTACCACGGAGGGTGTATACCACCCCAAAATAACACCCACATGACGTAGTGGGTGTACAATCGTTCTAAACCCACTACATGTTGGTGTTATTTTGGGGTGGTACTCCCTCTGTGGCAATATCCCAACACATCAAATCCTTTTTCACCATTTGATTCAAGCCCCTGTGATCAAGGCTGGGCACCTGCTCGTCATAGTGAAATTACTTGTTCAATTCCCTTGGTTATCCTGTAAATGTAGGCCCCACCTGCAGTCGGGGCCATTGCCACCAAATCCTAAGACCCCCCCCCGCCGGCACTGGGTCCCCAAGTTCCCATCTTTGTCTATTCTGATGGATGGACCAATTAAGTCAACTCAAAACTGGTAGGCCTAGGCCTAAAGATCCATAATTTATCAATGGAATCCTGATTTGAGACAGAAATTTAGGTGGAAAAACCAGCATATAGTCTGTTCGGCCCAGATTGCCTTGTTCCTGCGTCATTTTGGCAAAATCTGCGGGTATCCCATTTTCAACACCCCTGTGTTAACCGTAAAACTTTTTCATAACTCAATATAAAGTGCCATCTATCCTAAGGGCAGGCAAACTAAACAGCTGTCTCGCGTTTCCAGCTGGCGGCGGGCCAAAGTTGCCGATTTCGGCAAAATGTACACGTGAGAGAGGCATAATGCATTGAAACCCTCCCAATAATAGAGTAAATATAAAACTTTCATCCAAATCAACCGTTTTTGGTCTCAAAATGCGCATTAGATGGGTCTAGACAAGTGCAGAGGCAGGCAAATGACGTAACTGTACACTGCCGCCTGATAGAGCTGTGTTTGTATCCCGGCCTGTGTATCGTGTGTGGGCGTCTCGAGCATGGTCGTGCCGTGACGTCGCGCATGCGCAATGGATGAATGCCTGCGATAGTTGTTAATGAACACGCGTGTAAATTCATAGCTATTCAGGTTAAGGGCCTAGAAAACCATTGTTTTGCTACCTTGTAGGCTGCTTGATCGGCAGCGTTTCCCCGCAGGATAATCACCCGTGGTTAACTTTCCTTTGTCTAGCTGCAGAAGGACAAAAAGAAAAAAATTGAACAACCTACAGGCCTTGTTTAGAGTCATTCAACTCTTTTCTTCGATCCTTCTGCACGTAAACGCAGGAATGTTAACCGCGTGTGGTTATCCTGTGGGTAAACGCTGCCGATCAAGCAGCGTACAAGGTAGCTCAATAATGGCCTACATGCGGATTTACACAGTGAAGCCCCAATAGGCCCGGAATCTGAATTTCCGAAAAATTGGATGAAATTTGATCATGTACAGCGGGCATTAGGGGTGTTTGTTAAAATTGACTGACCCTGCTGAATGACGAGTCGACAGCGTTGGGTCAGTCGACTTTAAAAACACCCCAAACGCATTGAGTTTTGCTGGAAATGTGGCCGGAAATGGCTAAGCTTAAGGCTACCACGCGTGATCAGGTATATACGCTGGTGTCTCGTAGTTCTAAATTTATCGATTTCCTTATGCTGAGTTCACATAGAGGTATACGGTATACGGATACGCTGGCGAACAAAGGTCTCATGGTCATGAACCCTTTACTTCAAAGTGAGGATCTAGTTTCCCTTCCACATGAAAAACCTGCTGCTGTGGGGAGCCAGTGACGGAGAGCGTCCGCCGAGGCTTTTGTAGCCGAAATATTCTCTGTCATTGCTGTGAACCATTGTGTCATTTCTATATTCACCTGATATAGCCTTCTGCACTAAATATTATACTCAGACTGGCTTGGTGTTTGTTTTGATAACTCTAAAGGCCTGTTTCCACTAGATCGGTTTCCGGTGCGGCTTGCGGCGCGGGAGCGGTTTTCACAGGCATTGGGATAATTAACACGCCATGTATTGTTAAACCATCGAAGGATTATTCACAGCCTGTTCCACGTGACAATAGGGCCGTTTACATGGCTGAGAAAAAAGCCACATTCCGATCCGATCCGATCGACCCACATTCAAAGCCTGATGCGCCCAGGTAAATTTATTCCGCATTCAGCGAAATTTTCTACCTCCATCGGTCTTGCAAGTACGGAGAGTTCCGCGGGCTCAGTTTGAAGCCGGAATGCGTCCTGGCCAAAATGAGTCGTGTAAACGCGCGCACATCCTGAATACCATACTAGAATCCGGCTGAATGTGGGTCGCTTGGATCGGACAGGAATATGGCTTCTTGCTCTGCCGTCTAAATTGCCCGAATGAGCCATGGGCCTTCTTCATGTTCACTCTTCAGCCAGTCGCCTGCCATGCCGTCGTGAAGTATGTACGTTCATTACATTCATGATGCATGTGCATGTGTACATAAAGTCGTGAAGTAGCAAAGCCTAGCAGATTGCCTACACCGAATGGTGAATGTTCCGATAGTGAACACCCACCCCCAACGGTGGGAAAAATGGGGGCTAATTGGCCTTGGCGCGGGAGTACGACGCGTGGTATTTTCGTTTAGAACGTAAATTTTTGGATACTCCACTTTATGCGGGTGATCCACCGTATTTACGACGAGGACGATTACTATGCGGCTAGTTTACGACGGGTTGACGACAAATTTACCACGGTCAGTGGATCAACTTTGGTTCACGATTCGTTTGCGATTCGTTCGCGGATGATTTCTGTTTACGACTAGTTTGCAACGAGTTTTCGATGAGATCAAACATGATTGAGTTGATCATAAACTCGTCGTAAAGTGTGCTCTGTTGTAGGCGATTCGGCCAATCCACATCCAGAGTAACATCACGTGATTCTAGGACGTCTCTCATCTTCTTATGACGTCGAAACAGGACCGATTCCGTATTTTTAGCTCAGCTGACCAAAGGTCAGCGGAGCTATTTATATGACTATAAAATGGTTCAAAATCTGTCTGTGTGTGTGTCTGTCTGTCGTC
>NMRB01001649.1:151725-161805 GCA_002633025.1 Notospermus geniculatus | reverse complement strand
ACTTCTGGTTTGCCATCTGCCTCGCAATGAAGGTTGAAGCTCCCACCGACGTCAACGTGGTGATTACGCAATGGTTTGGTAAAGAAAGGCAATGCTGCAAAAAACACAAGCAAGGAATGGTCAACGATACGGGTCACTTCACTCGCTCTGAGACACTCCCTTCATAAATAAATAATCAAAAGAGTGAAAAAATTTCAAGGTCAGTTCAATCACTGGCCAGTTCAACCACTGGCCAGTTAAACCACTGGCCAGTTCAACCACAGGGCCTTACTTTGTGAGTCCTATTGAAGTTTCACCCAGCGAAAACAGAGAGACAAGGTTCCCAAGTTGAGGTCATACTCAGCCACACATTTGTCAAAACCTCACCAAGTAATTACGAACTGCTGCTGACTTACATTTGACAGTTATTTCGATGGGTTTCGAGTCGGTGCCAGTGCCACCAAGGCCTCCAGTTGCTCTCACAGTACATACGTAAACACCCGCATCTTCCATCTGTATGTTTCTGATGTTCAACACTCTATTTTCATTCGTTCTTTTAGTGCCAGTCACGCGTGAAGACATCGCCCGGCCATCGGCACGGCTCCAAGAATACTCCAAAGTACCCCTGAAGAGAAAAATAAAATCAAATTCAAGAATGGAATGAGCTCGATTGTAAATAGCCAATCTATGGCAGAACAATGGTGTCCTAATTAGAGAGGTGTCTGCTAAGGCAGGTTCCACTCTAATTATTTTGACAGCAGGTTTTTGCTTTGAATAGAATCGGCAGACAGAGACAAACTTACGTTCCACGCGCGAAACACTCCAAGGACACATCTTGACCTTTCTCGGGGCTTGGAGGATAAGCCGCTGGGAAATCGGAGTGCATTTGTGGAGGTACATCGTCACCTGAAAACAAACACAAGAGAGGTCAGACAGTTCCTATGTTATTGTCAGCCAAGGCAGCAAAGCTTTGGCACAGCAACTGAGAAAACTGTCACTATGACTAGGAACTTCAGAACCAAAGCCATAACATTATACTGGCCCTGGTAAGTATGGAAGAGGCCATCTCAAGCTACTCATGTTCCTCACTTGGATGGGGTCTTTTACTTGCCCTTGCAAAGGCACAAGTCAAGGTACATGTACAAGGCACCACGGCTTACTGTAACGGACATGAAGAGCCAGGGATGATGTCCCATACGGCCCGGGCAGTATTCGAACCTGGGACCTGTCGCTTGCTTAGTGGACGTGATAACCACTCGGCTATCAGGGCTCTTTGCTGCCATTGGCATATTCAGCTTGACATTAGAAAGAGGTAATTTAACGGGCGCTGTCCAAAACGACACAACTCACCTCCTGTTCCGACTGTCATCTGGATGGGCATACTGGTTTTACCGTCTGGGAAACCAGGCAGTGGGACATTCACAATACAGAAGTATTTTCCGGCATCCTGTTTCTTGACGTGAGAAAAGTACAGCTTCCCATTTTGTGAAATGAAAATATAAGGTTTGGAACTGGGCAGGATCCACTCCATCTCACTCTTTTTCTTCTTGTCATCTTTATCTGTTATCTCCTTCAGGAAATGCCACTTGTAACGGACAGCTGAAGTCAAGACAAATTGAATCCGTTTTAATATGTGACTGAGTCGAATCTTAGGGCCTACCTCCATGATATCAGCAAAGATCATGTTGTGAGGGAGAGGACAGGAGAAGGCAACGATTCAGAGGCAGACGCTACAGACATTTAATACTTGCGTGAGGACGGCCTGATTCAACCAGTATATCACAGTGGTAGTACTCAGAAATGACCTCTCTAAGGTCAAGTGTGTTATTGGCCATACTTACACGGAAAGTGCGGTGGAGGTTTACACGGAATGGTAATATCAAAATTGAGCTTCGCACGGATAGCATCTCGCTTGGTCTTACTAAAATCATTAATATCTGCAAAAGAAGGCAAAGTAATGTTACAGTCAAGCGATCATGATTTGAGTTGCAATCATGACAGTTGTGGATGATGAGAATTCTGGTAGGCGATGTACGCATGTTGATGTGGCTCGTAGTCTACCGACAACCAGTGTGCAATTTCCCTGAAGACCCTATTCCAGATCACTCTGCATTAATAGTTTCAGCCAACTTTCTACCATACTTACAGCCAAAATCAAAGTGGACTTTGTTACTCAGGATGGTTCCATATTTGTTGGTGGCAGCACACTGGTATATTCCTACATCTGTATCAGTCCCAGACTTCTCATCCGTGGGATCGATCAGCCGGGAACGTGATGGATTATGAATGGTCAGTTTCCCGTTCGAAAGCGTGTACCGAAGACTCGCAGCAAGTTCACTTGTCTGGCCTACTTGAGCTTTTTCTTTCATCCATCGGTATGAAGGCTGCGGGTTTCCATCAGCGACACACTCAAATGAGATACCTTTGTTCTTTTTTGATACGGCGTAGATCACCGACCTGGGGGGTTGCAGGATGAATGAGGGACCTTTTCGAATGTTGGAAATATCAGCTTGACCGTAAGCTACAAAAAGAATTGTTATAGTAGATTACCGGTAAGAAGAATCTAACCAACCATTAGCCCTATTTTGATGAGGACTAAACTGGCCTTAGCAGTGATGAGGTTAAAGTGACTTCTTAGGCCATGGCATATCAGAACTGACTGATTATTCAAGGACTTACTGAAGTCTCTTGATTCAGCAGACAGAAGTGACTGATTATTCAATGACTTACTGAAGTCTCTTGATTCAGCAGACAGAAGTGACTGATTATTCAATGACTTACTGAAGTCTCTTGAGTCAGCAGACAGTCGCTCAACATCTGAACGAGGACTCTCACAAATGAAAGCCTTTTCTTCTGTTGGGTTGGTCAGATCCCAGCCATAGTTATTCCCTGCAACAGAAACAAAATAATGTCAAGAAATATAAAACTCGGGATCGGTGAAGTCCACATTACCATTTCCGACCTGTGTGGAAAATTATGAAAACAGTACAGCAAATAAGGAAGAACAATGAGTTTGAATTTCAGGCCAGTCTGATATCAACTACGATAGAGGTTATCATCCAACTTCACACTTCAACCCCAGTCTATCCTGAAACCCAGTAGAACTCAAGATGAGCTGCTCACACAGCACTACAACCTGAGCCTTTCTGATCGATACCATTTATACACCTGGGCGGAGTGAGGCAAACAGACCTGGCCAGAGTCCCGCGCTGACAGTGGAATTCAAACCAGGGACCTCATGACTGCTAGCCAGATCTCCGAGCCACTAGACCACCACGGCTCCTGAACAGATTGCCAGCAATGGTTTTCTCTGACAGTGTCAACTTACAAATCACACTGAAAAGGTTTTGTAAGGGTTTGCCGTACCATTCCCCTCCGACCTGATGGTTCTCAATGACTCACCACTTTTGACATAAGTGACAACTGTCTCTGGTGGAACCTTCTTCTCAGCTTCTGCTGCATTATTCCAAAAGAAGAAGGTTTTGACGGCCTCTCGTGGCTGGAGGGTCTCCCAGTAGTAAACTTTGGGATTGGTTTCAGTCTCATCTTGCTTTCCACTGGTATACCAAGCAAGGCTGTAGAAAGAAACTCTTGTAAGACCACTTCTTTTTTACAAATTGATCTTGATGTGCCATGCTAGGCCTTTTACCCGTTTTCACATTCCCTCAGGAACACAGAGAGCGATACCTGGGGTCCTGCTCCTGGGCTGAGGACCAAGTTGAGTCTTCATTTCGTTTCTTTTTTACTACGGCATCATATTTAGTCACAATAGTTGTGAAAATCATCAAAAGGTGACAGTCAGACACAAGTCTTGAATTCATGGATGGATTCCTGTTTACTTACTTCTGTGCATCATTAGCAGCCAGCCACTGGGACACTTCTCTGTGTTTTTTCTCAGAGTTGATACTCAAAAGTTTTGCTCCAATTGACTGAAAGTGAAATATGTGATATTGAGACAATGAACAGAAGAGGAGCGACAAGAATTAGATTGAGGGTGGCACTTTCATCTTTTACAAGACTAGAGGGCCTGTTAGATCTTTAAGGTGCAGGAATTTGGCAGGTGCTATTTGACACTTTCACGGGCTGAGTGGTGGGAGTCCAGCCATGAAGTGCTCAAGACAGGCATTCGATACCAGTAAACGGAGAAGTAAGGATCGCCCCTGTTAGCACAAGTATCTAAAGATCACCACAATAACTACTCACCTCACAATAATCCTTTGACTGCTGCCAAGTTCTTTTTACATCTTGGAAGAATCGATAACACGTCAGTTCACCTGTTTGCCATAGATTAGGACATTCTGAAAAGTGAAATGGATGGCAATGAAATCACAGCAGTCAATGCATCCAAAGGTTGCTTTTCACTGTGGCTGACTTCTAAAAGCCAGCATCAATCAGGTGGGGCAAAATCAGTGCCTGTCAACTTTCCAATTGCCTCGGCTACACCACTTAAACTGCCTGAGAGAGTGTCAAATCCTTCTATAGTGACTTATTAGTTTCCCAGTAAAGTGGCTGGAGAAGTTCTTGTCAAGGTGACCCTCTCCAGGGATACTGTTTGAAGATCTGCAGCTGGTATGTCTCAACATCTTTGGTACTTTAGAACCACATGCAGAGAGTAAAAAACATCCCAGCAGATTAAAGAATGGTTTCAAGAACCAAACCAAACCACCAGTGGATAAAAAGGTGAGGGATAAAGCTCAGGAGGGACATGTACCAACTTGGAACTGACATGGATAGGCCAGGAATAAATGTATTACATACTTAGGCTGAGGACATTCTAAAATAAGGGTGGTGAAGCACATCAGGTATCTCATTACATGTATCTGTCTTGGACATGAAATCAACATGCAATCGTCCCCGAGTCACCAAACATCAGATCAAATTCTATCAAGCTGATCACATATCAAGGCACCTCACAAGCAGAAACACTAAACAGTACACTGACAAGCAAAGGGATGATATGAAGGTTGGGATTTTCAGCAGTTTGGAGTTGTCGATGAAAAGACTCCAGCTTCACAAAACGTTTCTATTCTAAGACTCATTGCTTAAGAGTTCCATCAAGTCTAACGAAGCAAAGCACGCCAGTTTATTGAAATTATGAAGTTCTGCACACTCCTGATAGGTGTTTTTTCACACATTAAAAGTACAACTTCACTGAATGATTTATTGGTACAAAGCTGGCAGATTATCCTAACTTTGCAATCATATCCCAATTTCATGGCATAACCAAAGCAAAGCAGACAATACCGGTAAGCTTCTTAGCCACCAATATATGGAGGACATTCATGATCATGTACTACAGTGCTAGGTTTCAAAAGGGAAAGAGCAAAACACAGCAACACATTGCAGCAGGTTCAATTTCATCACAAAAGTAAACATACGTCTCAAAGCTGTCACCAGGTTGGAACTGGACTGGGCTAAATGTAAGAAATGATAAAATCGTAGATAGCTTGTCAAGAGATATTCAAATGACCAAGTAATAAATCATGTTTGAAAGCTTTTTTAACGGGAGTCACAATAGTATCAGGAAGCAGGCAGCACAGAGCCTCTGATTCCGTGTCTTGAATCTTGTATCCTGCAGTTGTGTCTTGACCTCATGGAATTCAACACTGGGGGCCGTATGCACCAAACGAAGATTATCTTGAACTTCCATTGTCACTTCATGCCCTGGCAAACCTGAACAATTGAAAAGTTGTGGCTCAACCTGAGTTCAAGATAATCTTCGTTTGGTGCATACGGCCCTGGGAGAGCTAAATGTTCTATCTTCCCTCCCAAGAATTTCCTCTCCATTCGAATGATTAGAGGCCCCTGTTTGAAGAATGAGTGGTCAAAACCACAGCTGAGCAAGTCATGTACTCACCTTCAACCAATAGATTTGTATTACTCGATACCAGGGCGACAAATACTGTCACCACGATGAACACCCTCATGGTCGCCGTCAATGAATCTGAAATAATTTCAAGACTGAATGTAGCTTATGTCAGTTTAAAGCGATGTACTCGGGCTCTGCAGTAACTGCACATCGATAGTTCTTCTATTTCCCGCACGGTGGCAGCACTATATTTTATGAATGAAATTCCAAGCGAGCCATCTCATTATAATACTACGGAATTCACTATGACCAATCAGTAGCGAGGATGATTGACAGTGTCACTCAGTGAGCGATGCCGCCGACGGAGACGACTCGGAGTCATCCGCAAAACATGCAAAGGATGGTGTTGGCCGGGGTTCAACGACGTTCAGAAGGTACACTGCTAAGTCCTCATTAGTGCTAGAACAACTTTCTGTCTTCACACGCCGCCATCTGACTAAACTTGCAGCAGTGAGGCGAATTTTCTGGTCAGTCTTCCTCACACTTCGGATTTTTCCGCGCCATGTTTGTTATCAGTCTGTCGATCTCGTTCTCGGAAATACCCCGTGAGATTTTGAAATTATTCCGGCAGTAAACACTAATGTCGCCCAAATTCATTGAAATAATATTAATAAAAGATTTTTCATGAACGTTTTATTGTATAAAACTTAGACGATACCGTAATTTGATGGTTCAAAGGTGCTACAAATCACACGAGATCAGTTTCAAGAATCCCGCTAGCTATGAATGAAATTGGGGAGCTATCGCGGGTCGCGATAGTTGAACGAGATTTCATTTTCAACCCTCGCGAGTACATCGCTTTAAAACAGGGCTGATCAACACACAATCACAGGCCTACTGACATTAACAGGCCCCTGGCCTAGTGAATGTCAGCGGACAGCGAGGGGTGCCGTGAGTCTTTTGATTTCATGATGACAACTCAACAAATGCATCGTCTTCATCATCACCACCATCGTTTCCCAGGGAGTGAGCGCTGGCCTTGCCAGCTGCTGCTGCCAGGGTCATAAATGTCGTGGAGGGTGATGATGCCAATAATCATAATAATGTGATCGTTACCATCACATGAAATCACGCACGCCTAGGCCTACTAGCCTAGTAGCTGAAATTCAGAGGGAAGGCTAGAGTGGACAGCAACCAAATAGGCCTTCAACATTTAGGCCTAGCCAACTCTGTTGTCACATAGTGTGTCCTCTTAGTCATGCACTACGCTACTACATGTATGTATGTAGGCTACATACATGACATAGTGCAGTCCAGCCCAAAAGTTTGAGTCATCCGGAAATTGGGTCACAAACTTCCGAACCAAATGACCAGCTTTTCGCGAAGATCGGACAGAAATCATGCAATTTAACGATTTCAATCGACGGACTGAGTAATTCAAGTTATCACAGTGCGCTACAAATGAAGAAAACAGTTCAAAATCCGTCAATATTTACTTCTTTCGGCGACAACTTTTGAAGCGTTACTCCCAAGATGGCGGTACAGGTGATTGATTCAACCTCGACCCGAGGAGTTGTTGGGCAATCGAACCGGGCCGACAACACGCGGCCTCGCAGACCAATTATCCTGCAGTCGAGGTTCACCGAAATGAGGTCACCCGTTGAGCAGGTGCTTGTAAACGTTTTTATCGTTAGGTGGCAGCAGCTCACAGTGGTCGCCGGAATACAAGTCCTTAACTGAACGGCGCCACTTTCGAATGGGGAATTTTTGGCTAGTTATCAAAAGTTC
This sequence comes from Notospermus geniculatus, assembly GCA_002633025.1. NCBI lineage: Eukaryota > Metazoa > Nemertea > Pilidiophora > Heteronemertea > Lineidae > Notospermus > Notospermus geniculatus. The sequence goes on along the minus strand of NMRB01001649.1, from coordinate 154,229 downwards.
CTTACCAGTGGTCACTTCTGTCTGAGGAAGCTCCTGCGTCTTCTCCATCATTCACTTGTCCATAGGCATGACTTGGCCGGCACTACAGGGCACCACCCTATACTCCGTTACCGTAGGCCTGGACTATAAATCCGCGTGTTCTGATGACCAAGCCCAAGGACTGCATTTTTTTATTCGTCAATTGATTTCAGCGGCAATTGGCAACCAGCGAATAATCTGCAAAAAAATTACAACAATGTAGGCCTATAGGGGCCTACTTACCAACAGCAAAGGCGGAGCTAAAAAAGGGGCACCCACGAACATAGATGTTTGCCAAATGTCCCATTAGCTGCAAGAAGGAATATCCGGTAGGCCTATCAGGGTGAAATTTTTCTTTTTAACATTTTCTCTTGGTCTGGTGGTCAAATCTCAAAGACCAATTTCAAGCAAAAGTTTGTGACTTGTCTCAAATCTCCAGCAAAAAAATGCAACAAGGGATTTAAAATACTCACAACATCCTGAACAGCATCTGAAATATATGCAACAAGGGATTTAAAATACTCACAACATCCTGAACAGCATCTGAAATATATGCAACAAGGGATTTAAAATACTCACAACATCCTGAACAGCATCTGAAATATATGCAACAAGGGATTTAAAATACTCACAACATCCTGAACAGCATCTGAAATATAAAGAGAGTCGTGAGAAAATTGACGATGATGCATCATCAAAGAAACCGGAGAAAGGTTTTTAGATAATGTAGGCTGCTCACCATTTTGTTCCAGCTATCGCAAAAATGCCCATCGGAGAATAGAAAATTACATCTCAACCGAAAATGACGTCCATCGGAAAATCGAAAATTCCGTGCGAAAAAATGGACACTAGATAGGCCTACGCAACAACACTAGAAAGCGCCAAACTGCAAGTGACACCTATAGGCCTATCCTAGACCTAGGCCTACATTCACCTGATCGCCATCGCTGGACGAAAAACTGCCAAAAACTTTGGCAGGTGAAATGACGCGTACCTCCAACATCAGCAGCACATACAGAAACACCAGTCCTGAAAAAATAGAAGAAAAAAGATGAAAATGATGCCATACTTCACATATTGGTCAAAAGACAATGCCAATCGACTCACCTTTGATGGTAGAACCCGCGAAAATTGAACGTCCACCGAAAAAATAAATACATGTACATCCTCCATCCTCGAACGAAAGTTTCCCGAAGGCTACCGAAGCGTTGGACTTCGGAGGTAGCACCTTGGAGGAAGTATTGCGTTTTTTGCATGCTGCACGCGGTATGCGGATTGCGGAACGCGGTAAGCGGAAAGTTCAATGCATTTCGCATACAACAAATCGCTTCCGCCGGGGATTCCGCGGCCCTATACCGCATTCCGCGTGTCAGCTAAATGCAGCTTTAGCAGTAATTCTGACAAGCAGTTTACAGTAATCCCCGCGAGTCGCCGCCACTTGCCCCTCCCATTATAGCAAGAGTGAAACCAGCAGACTCGAGGGGGACCGCACCCATCACATCAAAATACGCTTTTCAATCTGAATCTTAAAGGAAGTATTTGAAAAGTTTCATGAGTTTCTCATGAAATCAGATTTGACGGAACGTCAAACTTTTTATAATTTTTTTAGGTGGATTGATCCAGATTGTTGTTATCCTAGACACCCGTCCAAACAAAGTACAATTCAAAGTTCACAACAGTAACAAATAGGAGAAAGAGTGAGAATTAATTATGTGGAAAAGAAGTAGATAATTAGTTACAGCTGCAAAATGAAAAAGTGATTAAAAACAATCATATTTACAGACAGTTCAGTTGAGATAGGGCCGGTGCGACCAATTCGCTTATTACATCGAGTACCCACAGACGGGTTAAAGTGAAAGTAGAGGGTACGTACTTTGGTTGACTTCTTTCTTCCGAAGCGAGGATTTGGTTTTGGATTGGAGCCTACCTGTCATTATACAGAAAGCAGAATCCAAGTCTGTGACGTCACATCCACCAAATGACAACTCATAACTAGATTCTGCTTTGACATGGTACCGATAACTTACCTCTTATTGCAAAATATCTGAGAGTGCTTGTTTGTTCAGGAGGCTCCGGTTTTCTCCTACATTTAACATTGAAATCGACTTATGTTGTCGAAAGAGTGAATGACGCCATATTTGGCGCTTTTGTCTAAACTCATTTCTAATTTCACATAAAAATTGGCGATATAGGTCTTAATTTATGACCTATAGTTTCTTAGACCCCTATGTGGGAGGGGACGGGACAAAAGGAAACGCCTTTTCGAACCCCCCCCCCCCCCCGTTAACTCTCAGTCTCGCCCTTCGTGAGAGGTTAATTCCCTCAAACTGAAGGACAATTTTAGCCAGGAACAAATCATCAGATATTTTACAATTGATCCATTAGCAACATCCATCCTTCCTTCCTTCCATCCAAAAAAAAAAAATAATCGGTACCATGTTGACAAACGGCTGCAAAAGGTTCCTAAACCAGGTTTACAAACCTTT
>NMRB01001649.1:122049-148236 GCA_002633025.1 Notospermus geniculatus | reverse complement strand
CAAAAACCCCCAAAAACATTGTTTTTAAACACTAGTATATTTTTATTTTATTTTGTGGAAATTGCTAATTTTTTTCCACCTCCAACTAAAAAAAATAAAAATATATGCCTACCTACCTACCTAAGCTATTAGGGCAGGGTAGGGTTACAGCAAACAGACATATTTTTGGGTCTAGCCCAGGTGTTTGTTTTGCACGTGACGAAACTGCTGTTGGACAGATGCATGGCATGTGACAAAAATTAAACAAGTTGCTGATGGCAGTACGGTCTACAATGAAAATAACTGCACCAAATTATCAGCAATTACTGTTTTTGTGTGTGGCCCGTAAATGATGTATTGGGACAGACTTTCAACATGATTTGTTCTCGCTGTTGTTTCCGATGTTCATGGATCACTATTGAGCTGTTCGTGGTGATTTATTTTTATCGGTAGATGGCCAGATTGAATTCACAAACAACCTTTGGATTTGTTTTTTGATTTTCATGTGTTAGTCTGTGAGTACTTAATGTGTCGCATTTTGAAGCATCAGTTTCAGGATTGGGTACGGTAGTTAAATCGCCTGTGTTCAGGATTGGGTAGTTAAATCGCCGGTGTTTTTGCGGATGGGAGAGACGTTCAGTGTTCACACGAAATGAATCTTAAATCAAAACATCGTGATCTTTGTCAATCAGGAACTCGCTCATGATATTGCGGGTTGAACCTTCTCCTCCGTGAGTGAGGTCATCAGGTACAGTGGTTTGTTGTTGTTGATAAAAAGTACATTGTATTTGTAACCGAAAACTCATAGTGCGCGCGTCTTATTTTAGGTGATTTCCTTGAAGTGAAATATCGTTCAAGCTTCTCAAGCACGTGCACATCCTGCATAAAGTACAAGTATGTCCTGTACTACCTCATTCATGACTTCTGCGTGTTGTTATTTCTCTGTATCAGTTTTGAGATCAAGGGTAATGAATGGTGAACACCGGGGAAGGTCAGATGACCCTCAAGTACGGGGCATGAGTCCTGGCAGAACCACTATTGTCGCCAATGATGGCCTTGGGCAAGGCACTTTGCAGACCGAGGCATGTCTGGACAACCTTGGACTTTGTTTCTTATGGCTCCAATATTGAAAGGGTCGAGATAAAAGTTTGTCGTTACACAAGACTATGAATGTTTGATTGCATCCTGAGGTAATCAGGGGTTCTTATCTTAGCACTTATTCCCTTTATAGTCTATGTACAGAGCAAGTGCAGGCATCAGTGGGCATTGAAGCTCGTTCGGCCAACATTATGATTTCGGCCACTTTGACAGACCATAGAATGCAAGCCTGTTCATTTCATAATCCTTCAGTTGTTGCATGGTGTGATACACAAGGAGACCTGTATGTCAAGCTTAAATCACAGTATTGGTTGTGAAGTGATTATGAACTGCTGGAAATGTCATAATTATGTCATTTGTGTAATGACAGTAATCAAAATTAGCTGTATTATACTCTAGCAATATGGACCGTTGCTATTGCTGCATGTATGAACCTGGTTCAATTCAGAGTAGAGCATTCCTGTCCTGTGTCAACCTGTGTAAGTACTGATAGTACTTGTTTACATAGACAGAGTGGATCGATTCTTGCTTACATACTGCCACATGAGAGCTGGAATCCACACGCAACCTAAAAAGTGCCCAAGTTTATCTTAGGAAATCCCTCGTGTACAATGTAGCATCAGTCAGATTCTCAAAGTCTTTCCATGATGAGTCACCTTGGGCGGGAATCAGGAGGCCACTTCAGTGTCTGTGACGCCTTCTTCATCAAATGCGTGATAGATCATGTAACATTTAGTTGCAACCATAAATGGTTTTCCAATTTGAACCCAAAGACAATGACAGAATGATGGAGACTGATTGTGAATTCACATTTAGGTCAATTATAGTATTTATGTGGGAGTTTTTCTTAGAATTTACTTTCATTGAAAGTGGTGTCTTTGATGATGTGGTAACTCAAGGACATGAAACTCTTTCCTAGCAGTTGTGTTGCAGAGTACACACGAACTTACGAAGATGCCCCAGAAACTCTCCCTACCCCTAACTTTGATCTACCCTGTAATTTCAGGCATGGACTGTCAACAAAAGTGAAGGGATCTCCTCCTCCTGCCCTACCAAAAACATCTCCTGTTGCAAGAGTTAAGCCGATGAAACATGGTAAGAGTGACTTGACTCAGCTAACCCCAGACTCTGGCACAGTGTGTCATCATCACGCTTCTCACTGAGCTTAGCAGAAATTCGTTTAGGCCTTTACATGTATTTGTAGATTGACATGGTTCTAACTCTCTATGGTGAACTCTTTGCCCTTTCAGAGTCTGCAGACTCACCACAAGCCAGTATTTCAACCAGCACTGCAAAGATTCCACCTCCCCTACCGTGCACACCACCCAAAGGACCGGCTACAGAGCTATCTCCAAAACTAGCGGCCAAGTTTCAGTCAAACCGGCCACCCAGTGTCCCTTCGAACGGACAAGCTGATGGTTTGAACAACAGAGAGAACACCAACGTGACAGGCGTCAGTGACACACAACTGGCTAGCGATGCTGTACAAACTACTACTTTGAATCAAGAAAGTTCTCAAAATTCGTCTGATAGAAGTTCAGAGAAGGTCTGTGTTGGAGAACTGGAGGAATCAACCGGACTGCCGACTGCTGAAAGTGAAAAACCTGCCATAAAATCATCACGGTCCCCATCTCCTCCTGAAAGGCCCCCAGCTCCAGCGGCAAAGGTACCCAAGCCTGTCCCAAGAAAACGATCAACGACGTCACTGTCAGGTGAAAATTCACCACAAGAGCAAGAAAACCCAGAAAAAATATCTCCAAAGTTACCGTCACGACCCCCAGTACCTAAACAACGCAGTTTCGATGTAACCAGTTCATCAGGGAGACTTGCTTCTGTTCCGTTATTGCCGAAGTCATCATCTTTCGATGTGGGGAGTAAGAATACTGTGAAAGAGGAGAGTCCTCCGACAACACCCAGTAGACTTGCACCTTCTAAACTTAACTTTTCTGCCAAGTTGTCTGGTTTGCTTGAAGTAGGACCCAGAAAGTTGAACAAGAAACAAGAAGCTGATTCAGGCGATGAGTTGAATGATAGTACAAACGTGGAGAATGTGAAAGAGAGTACCAATGATGGTGATGTTAAGGCTGAGGCTGTTGGTGAGGGTCAACCCGCTCCTGAGGCTTTGAAGGTCCCACCACGCAAGAAAAAGAAGAAGAGAAGTCGTGACGCAAGTCCTAACAGCGGGACAGATGGCGATGACAAAGTTGTAGAAACAAGTCAGAAATCAGCTGAAATGACAGAGAGAGCTGATAGTTCACCGAAAGTGGACCAAAATGCTAATGACATTCATTCTGACAACAGACGCTCGAGTTCGGACGAACCGGTACCTGTTGTCGTTGTCGAGGATGCGTCCACTTCAAATGATAAAAATGATGGAGAGTCTGGGGTTCAGGTGAAGAAACTTGCCATGGGTTTTGCTAATTTAGTCACGAAAGGCTTACAACAACAGTTGACCTTGAAAAGTAGGAAAAGTCCCAGCCCAAGGTCAAGGTCAGGTTCAACTGATGATGGACTGAAGACCCCAGAAACAGGTGAAGTGAGGACAGGAGCAAGTACACCGACGTCGCCACCAGCAGCTGATCAAGGGCAGCGAACACCACCTGCTCTTCCTGACAGTGCTGTTGGCGACAAACCCAGGTCTCCAGTTCCGCCTATTAAACTTCCTTTAAAGCCACCAAAAGTACCAGCTAAGCCAGGAGCTAGTGAATTCCACGATACAAAGTTGAATAGTAGTAGCAATGTACCGCCGAAGATTCCTGAAAAACCTGTTGAGGAATCCGACGGGGGAGACAGCCGGTCCAGTGGTGACTGGAGTAAAAACAGTGCATTGAGTTCAGAAAAAGATTCACCGGACAAAGGACCGCCACCTCCTCTGCCAGTTAGGACTGCACCCAAACTGAAAAAGGATAGTGCAGTTGACATGCCTCTTACACCAAGTCCAACCACCCCTGAACTTCCCAGCAGCCATGGTGAGCAAGGAAAGAGGCGTGAAAAGCGACCACTTCCGCCGTTGCCGTTGCCTGAAGAAGAGAGGGCAATGGCGACTCCGAGGAAGACTCTTGGTCCCATGCCAAGGGGGAGACCGCTTCCTCCTCTGCCCGTATCTGATGATGAGAGACCCAGACCTCACCGACTGGCCCCGCCTCCACCCGGGGCACGCAAGCGCAGCAAGTCCTCGCCCGGACCTGTGAAACTCATCTTGGAGGAGTTGCGACCGCGGAGCGAGGATGTAGAGAGTGTGAAGAAATGGACACAGAATGATGAGCAGAAGTTTCTTGAACTGCAGAAGGAGTTGGAAGAATTGAAGAAAACAAAAGTCGGAAATGAAGGTGAAAAAACAGTAGATCCTTCGTCGAGGCAGAGTGTTCGTGAGGGGAGACCTGTTTTCAAAGCACCGCCTCCACCTCCTGAAGCGGTGACTGCAGATCGTGGTTCACAGACACCAGTTGAAAGTATCGAGAATTTTGACTTTGAGGTTCCTGGTGGTGTAACTGTAATACAGGAAGAGGAAGGAGATGATGACAAGGTTTGGAGGGCGAGTGGTGTTGGGGAAGTTGTGGGGGTGCGTAAACCATGTCGCCCAGCACCTCCACCCCCTCCACCCCCTCCTAAGCCATCAGTTGATGTGGATGAAGGAGAATTAGATGAACTTGGGTACCTGGCACCAAAAATGCACGATTCGGTTTGTGAAAAGGAAGAATATTCGTATGTGAGTAGTGAATATTATCCTGAGGAGGATGAGAAAAAACGGACTCAGTCGGTAATCAGTACAGGGTCACAGCATATTTATGAATTCGTGGAAACTTCGAGACAGGAGAATGTGCAGCTTGTTTCTTATGTGCCGGTCGACCCGGACAATACGTATGATGTTCCAGATGAAGTAATCACGCGGAATAAAATCAGCCGACAGGAGTCGACTACCTCTCACACGTATCAGAAAATGTCCACACCGCAACCGCCGCCTCGCCCCAAAAGGCAAACAATACGACAAAAAAGTTTAGACATTTTAAACATTGTTGTGCCAGTAGATGCAGAGGCGTCACCTGGGGATGATAAAAAAGAGGATGGCTCGGACGACGAGTATATTTATCCAGGTGCACAGGACGGGACGGAAGATCAAAATGTTGAGGGTGATTCAACGTATGACATACCCTCAAATAACCAGAGGGAAGCCATACAGCCACAAAGATCCAGTGAGGAGTCGGATGATTCAGATGGAGCGAGTGATTATGTCCTGCCAGGAGGTCCCCTCATCGAGTCCGAGTCCACGTATGATATTGCCAGCACTCCGATTAATTCTCCAATCAAACTGATCGTTCGAAGATCTTCCGACTCGAATCAGCGTCACTCTTTTGCTTCGAGTAATGAGAGTGACAGTCATGACTATTTCGACATGACTGGTGTTGAGGGTTCTAACAGACGTACCTATCAGGTTGACAAGGATTGGAGTTTAACGAGCAGTATCAGTCTCCAGTTACCGTCTCTGTCAGCGTCGCAGGAAGCACTTTGGCGGGAGGGTCGGAGTGACTACTCAGAATCAGCGAGTGAAGAAGAGATGGAGGACAGTGATGATGAAAGGGTGAGTACCTCTGAAATCACAGATTACATCACCCGATTCAGTTCTTAGCCAGTTGGACATTTTCCCTGTAACCACCCCTTACCCATAGCCTATTAAGTGTATGGCATAGGAAGGGGGCAAGTGCCCACCAGACGTCGCCAGAACACAATCATGTTTTAATGGAGATTTTGGCAGAAAGCGTGTTTTGCCTCCCCTTGGACCAAAAGCCGAGCTACACCCCCGAGTGTATAGCTGATCAGACTAATCTAGATCTAGATCTAGACTCCAGAGCCAGGGGTAGTGTCATTTCCTGAGTGGGTGAGGTCCATGGAAGATTATTTTGGGCACTTGACAACAACCCCCCCCCCCCCACCTGTGTTGTCAAGGTACGAACTGATCCGGTCTCTCTATTGTGCCTGTTGGTACACATCGTGTGGCCAGTAGTTTTAATCGAAGACCATCTCGGCTCTCAAATATATTCAACCGTTGTGTAAGTTCACATTTCCTCATCATATTCAGTTGTACCTTCTTGTTGCACTCTTAGAACCCAAAGAAGCCCAAGGTATATTACATAGCAAGAGAGATCATGTCCTCGGAGGAAGTGTTTGTTGATGTGCTCAGGTTACTCAATGTGGTGAGTGAATTGAAATGGGAACATACTCTCTCAACTTGTCCAGAGTAACGGATCAAAATGGTTCTCAGCAGGAGTATACACCAGTAATTGATTGTTGCATATCGAAACCTTGCTGGGAGGATGCCACTCAATTAAGGACACCAGATCTGAAATTTTTATTTTGACCTCTGTAATGAGGACCACTCTTAATTAAGGACAGCACCAGTCAGTTCCGAAGGTGGCCTTTTGAAACAGAGAGGTTCCACTGTAGGTTAATTCTGCCTGAGTCTACGATTCACAAGTTGTATTACCAAGAAAATTTTGGCTGATTACAAAGCCATGGTCATCACTTTATATTCATCTCCATTTCGCAGGATTTCCGACTGGCTGTGAGCCAGACGACGGCAGAGGTCGGCCGACCCATCATCCCATCAGGTGTCTTTAATCAGATACTTCACTTCCTTCCGCAACTGGACAGTTTTAATTCTGAATTGTTGAACGACATACGTAAGAGGGTTGAAAACTGGTAAGTGTCACTCAGATTCATTCATGAAAGGTTTCTCGAAATGAGTTTTTAGGGAAGAAACTTGAAGAGACTTGGTTTATTTCATGCTGTCCTAAAAGCTCTGAACATCCCATGGCCCTGGACTCTACATTTCTGTGGAATAATAGGCATAGATTTACCGGTACAGAATTTCTCGAGAACTGGACCTTTTCTTCTTTCACAGGGATGAAGATCCGCGGATCGCAGACATCTTCGTTCGTAAAGGTCCATTCTTGAGGCTTTACATATCGTACATTAGGGATTTCAATCAGATGATGGCTATGTTCGATGACGCTTGTAAAAAATATCCCGTCTTCCATGACCTTGTCAAAGATTTTGAGGTAAGTCATTGAGAGTTTGCAGTCCAACTTTGTTTTGAGCCCCAGTCCTTGCTGGAAGTTGCCTTGGTGTTCAGTTTGCTTAGAGCATCAGAGGCTGCCAAAGTTTGTGCTTGCCTTGTGTGAGTTAGTTAATACAGTTCTGCTCTGTTTCCAGGCAACAGATCGTTGTTCCAGCCTTGCCCTGAGACACTACATGCTCAAACCAATTCAGAGGATTCCACAGTATAAGTTGTTACTCCAGGATTACCTGAACCATCTCCCTGAAGACTCACCGGACTACAAGGATGCCACAAGTAAGTTGCCAACTCCAATCAAAGGTTCTTTCATTACCTCGTCATTTGGGGTTTTCCATGTGCCCTTCCAGGAGCTGGAGTGGCCAAGCCTAGAAAGGTCCTGATAATGATGGACTCCTTCATTGTGTAGAAACACGGCATAGAGAAATCGCCATTTACTCCGAGTGAATTTCATGAATTCTCTTTTCAGATGCCTTGGAGATCGTCAGCGAAGTCGCCACACATGCTAATGAGAGTATGCGGGAAGGGGTAGGTGACTTTGTTAGGTTTTGAGCATCGTGTGTGTGCTGTCCCTGAAACGAGTGGGCTGTGACTGGTAGGCTAAAGTTGGGAGATCCTGGCCCAGTCCTGTAATCCGATGTGACGCTTTTCAGTCTGATTTCATAGCCATACTGTGATTTATTCCTGTAGTTTTATTTTAAATGTCTTGATTTCAGGATAACTTCCAAAAACTGCTGGAAATTCAGAACAATCTGCATGGGAACTTTGAGGTGGTGAAGCCAGGCAGGGTAAGTTGGGGTGCAGATGCAGATACTGTCAGAAACCACAAGTACTATGTAACAACCAGCATGAGAACATAAATATGATTGTCCCTGTGGCACACAACAGTGGCAGTGGTGGCGTCAGCCAACCTTTAAGAGCATTTCTTGTAATGAAGGACATCTACGTCCTCTTTGCCAAGTTCATGCGTAATTTTCACACTTGCTTACTTTTCCAGACATTAGTGAAAATGGGAATCCTTCAGAAACTTTCGCGAAAGGAACCACAGCCGAGGATGTTATTCTTGGTGAGTTGATACGTGCGGAGTCCATCTTGTGAGGGTAGTATACAGACGATTCAGAACGGACTACGTACCATCCTGGCAGATCTTATTCTTCACAAAGGTTTCTGACTCCTCTCTGAGGTTGAGAAGGTTAACAAGTCGTGATTTCTGTTTCAGTTCAACGATGTGCTACTCTACACGACACCCATAGCCAACAAGGAATACAAACTGAACCATGTCCTATCACTGACAGGCATGAAGGTAAGGAAGGGTTCTGCGGCCTAATCTACCTGGGTACCAGCAGAGGGTAAGATTTGACATCCACGTCCACTGATCCTAAGCTTAATTTGCAAAAGACCTCAGGATTGATGTTACTGGTGTCCAACATCATGATCAGCACGAGCAACAATCCCATGATAACCATGTTGGGTCACAAAACCATGATTTTAGCTCCTACCAAAGGATTTTCTCTCTGATTTCCAGGCCTGCAAACCAACCCAGGAAGAATTCCAGAATGAGTTTAGTGTGATTAGCATACAGCGGTCATTTACCATCAGTGCGAAGTAAGTACTACTGTAATTGGACTAAAAGTTGTCGCAGCCCTTTTAGCTCCTACCTCGTTGATGCGGCTGTTGGACTTCCCCTGCCCTTAACTTACTAACATCCTAACCAACATCCTGCTTGGAAACAATGAGAATTTTCTGTTTGACACACCAGCAGAGTTGAACCTCAGAGATGCCAGCCCTCCACCTCCCCCCCCCCCCNCCCCCCCCCCCCATGATTGAGTTACACATTCCAAACCTGCAATGGATATCCAACATAGCGCACAAAAAAACAACACACAAAATGATAGTAAAAGTAGTCGTCTCTGAATTTCGCAAATTTTCGACCCCAACTGGGGTGTTCCTCAGGCACTTTCTAGTAGAGATCCCTGAATGATTGCAAGCGCTGATCTTTTCACTTCACCATTCTAACGTGTACATAGCTGTATCTATAATATCAACTTGTACATATGTAAAGAGGATTTCCAACTGGAATTGAATGTATGAAGTCTTGACTCCACGAACCCCGGATTGCGACCTGAATGTCTGAATGTCTTTGCCCTGAACCCCGATGGAAACTAGAATGCCGATTCATGACCATATCACTCGGCAGGTGAAGTTCTTCCTTGACTGCAGTCAAAGGTTCTTGTGACAAATTACAAATTGCGAAGGAATCCTGAATTTCAAACTCATTTTATATTTCAATGCAGTGCTACCCATTTGGCATGTTTAGCAGGTTTCCATGTTAAGTGATGTCAAACTTGAATGAAATTTAACACCATGTTCACACTATCTTATAGGCCAGAACTACCCTCTAATGTACTTTTTGAATGCAGGTAATTAAGCGTCTTTCCCCGCCCACGAGATATTCTCAATCTCTGCTGGGGGTCTCCCTGCATGAAATCTGTCAGCCTGGCTTAAAGGACGTGAAAATCCTCCGTAGGACTCTTTAACACCATAATGACTCATCCATCATAGTGTTGGCGAGGCCTTGGGAAAAGTGCCATCACTTCTTCCTGTTTTAGGCCATTGTCTTGGATTCTCCGCCCTTGATGAGGCTGACGTCAATCTGACGTTTTTAACCTCGCTAGTAGTGTTATTGCGCATGATGCCAGTATCTGCTTCCTGCTTCTAGTACTCTAGTAATTAGGTGCAGTATAAACGTGATGAAACTGTCTCGTGGTCTCTGCAGCGCTGAGTCAAGATGACGTTTCGACTTGTCTCGTGGGACTTGCATGGGTTCATGATTCTCGACTTAAGTACCGGTAGTCAACATTTGAACACCCTTCCCACATCAAACCAAGGGTCTCTCGGTCATACCATACATGTACAGCTGTACTTGTGAATGTTGCACTATAAAGTCTGAAATGACCTCTTTCTTGAAACTGTAATTAGGTCTGTACATATTGCTTCCTAGTTGTACATAGTTATGTATCATGTTCATTTACATGTTTTTTGTGGCCTTTGCCTTGGAGACTGTTGTGATTGTGAACAAACGTTCTGTAGGTTTAAGGGAAATCAAATTCCCTTTGAGATTTACGGACTGGTATGATTACAGCCGTCAGTCAAGGAGGCTGAGTGAGAGTTAGCTTCAGTAATGAGTTACTGTGCTATATTGAGTATAGTTACCCTCATTAGATGTAGTAGAACCTGGACACAGGTCTCTACTGTTCTATGGTTAGCCTGCAGCGACCACCCTCTTGGCAGGTTCAGTGATAACCTGTTCTTCTTTTCCAGCACACCAAGAGAACGGGATGAGTGGCTGGTGGCGCTGACCGGCGCCATCGACGACAACGCATTGAAACGGAGCACATTCGAACAAGCCAAGACTAATCCTGAGGTAAGCAGTGATGAAAGGCAGAATCTCGACCTCTGATCAGTGGGGTGTGGTCAGTTGAAGTAACAGTTCCATGCACTACGAGTACTACTGCAAAGTACACAGCAATGTAGAGTAACGCTGGTATTCCAGTTAATGCTACTCCCCCTGGTCTTGAAGTATTCTCTTGTTCATATTTCAGGGCATGGTTGTCGTGGACAAGAACTTTCAGTTGGGCCTACAGGCACCAGTCTGGGTGCCCGATGCACGTGTCACGATGTGCATGTTGTGTACATCAGAGTTCACTGTCACATGGAGGCGACACCACTGCAGGGCGTGTGGTAGGGTAAGTGCTGTATCTGTCATTAGTGTCCCGACTGTCTCTTTAAGGGCTTGACAAGTTTTAGTGAGGAATTTTGGTGAGATCACCTAATTTTGGTTTCACTGTTGACTTCCAGGTGGTATGCGGCGTCTGCTCTGACTACCGTGCCCCCCTGACGTACCTGAAGAACAAACCTGTGAGAGTTTGCAGCGAATGTTTCCAGAAGATTTCAGAACATCACGGTCGAGAATCGATGACCGACGAAAACCAGACAACTGATGATAACAACAAGAAGAATCCACGGAAGATGTCGGAGAGTTTTAGCAAAAAGTCGAAGTGGGGGAATCGGTTACACGTGAAGAGACCGTCGGTGCTGAAAGAGGTGAGTTTTCTTTCCTTCCTATGTGTTCACTTAATGACTAGGTCAAGTCATTTACTCGGAGCCATGGCAACCCTGGGTTGCCAGGTGCACCGGCCCTTAGTAACCAGCGCTAATGATGTCAGTCCAAATCATTTCCATCTTTCATTCTTCCTCCCTGTTCCAATTACAGGTCCATGCAAATGATACTGGTTCAGATATGAGTGGCTACATGAAGGTTTTACGGGGCAAAAAGTGGAAGAAACGCTGGTTTGTCATCAAGGACAAGGTGCTATATACGTACAAGGCTAGCGAGGTAGGTGCTAATGCTGTATTCCAAGCTTGTTGATCAGAAACTTAGCTTGGGGAGGGTTTTGTCAACACCCATGCCCCTTTCAAAACACAATGTGGCGCTTATGGTATAAGACACCAATCCTCAATGTTTCTTTCCAGGATGCAGCAGCATCAAGAAGTGCACCTCTCCTTGGATACGAGATCAAGACATTTTCTGAGGTAAGTGACATATTGTGACCTCTGACTTCACCTTGGCACAAAATAACAAATTGATTCCCAAACCTGTGTCGGTTTCTAAGAATTGTGGTGCGTTAATGATGTGACGTCAATTTCAATGGGTATTCCCATAAACAAATGAATAAAACTGAAGACTAGGTGACAGCCTGGCCATACCTAGCTACTGTCATTGTCCAACCCATTCATATGAGTAACTATAGGTCATAGAACCTGCATTCTCTTGGCTTACCTAGTTCCTATCATTTCGTAGGCTGATATACACAACTCCTTTATGTCAAAGGTAGGAAGGCCATAGTTTGGTGTCTCATGCTTCCTGTATATTCCTGCACCCCCAGACCCCATTGAGGACTGAAGCATATGGTGTTATCATTGAAGTAGACTGGACCATGTGCGGTTTCTCCTTAGTAACACCCTAGACTAATCATTAAACATACTGGTAGTTTCAGTTTCAACTAATATTACCCTTACTAACTTCATAAGACATGTCTTGCCGAACTTCAGCCATTACGATGCATGTCGAGCGTTCAGTATCATGACTTGGCATTACCTTGAAAGAGGGTCCTATAACCTGCACCCTTTTCAAGCCGAAGCCATTGCCATTCTAATCTGTGAACTTGTGGTGTTGTGTCTTTCATTCCATAAATATGATTGACAGATTTGTCAGCTAGCAAGTTGTTCATAGTATCATTTCCCCTTCAAAGATAAGTCATAGGTGGTGGACCTTATATTTGTAGAATACACCGTGAACGGGTAGCCATAACACGCCACCCTGGGTAGTGCTGAAATTCCCTTGGCTTGGCCTTAGGTATAGCTGTGGGGACATGGTATGCTTCTTTCATTAGCCAGTTGGTGGCAGCACCTGCCATCCCATGTTTAGAATTTGGTCAGGGTGAACCAAAGTGGAGTGGACTGAAAGTGCTAGTAGTAACAATGCAAGAGAGAAGATGGTCTCACATCCAGCTTAGCCAATCTTACTGCTAGAGTAAAGATTTTGGGTCTGTGCTGGATTCCTCAAAACCCAGAAAGGGGGATATGTACTTTGTGTTAGAGTTACACATTTGGGAAAATGCAATTTGAATACCCCAGTTGAACGTCTGGGCCATGAGATTACAGTGATATAGACTGGCCATGAAAGTTTGGAGTGACCAGTGTAATTTAGGTCGTCTCTGAGTGCAAAAAAAACGATCATAACTCATTCCCCTAAACCTCCAAATCTTTTTTTCATTGCAGTATTTTGAGAATGTGGAGCCGAGCCTTGTGTTCCAGGTCTCACACAAGGGAACTGACCCAATCATATTTAGGACAGAGAGTGCAGCAACAAAGGACAAGTAAGTGGATGTATATGCATGAGGGTGCAATGGAAACATTGTGCCTGTCACCTCTGATGTTGCGGGTTCAATCCCCAGTTGGCTTCATTCTTTATGTGCAAGAGAAGGCAACTCTCTCTCTGACAGTACAGGTTTTCTTGGGCACTCCAATTTCTTCCTGTGCATATTTCGTTCACTCAGTGTTGTCTAAAGAGCCAAAGGTGCTGTATTTGGCACCAAATCTCAACTCAATATTCAAAGAGGGCCATGACTGCGCCTGACAAGGTTGGTTGTTCATTTCAAATGTTGCAAATTACGCGTTGTCTATTTCCAGATGGATACAAGCAATCACTGATGCAACTGGCATAGATTATCCCAAGTCCATGACTGAAGAGGTAACTTGTTGATCAACCTTGGAAGTAATGACTCTGTGATGTCATTGGCTGATTCACACCCAGGCAAAGGGACTCTGTGATGTCATTGGCTGATTCACACCCAGGCAAAGGGACTCTGTGATGTCATTGGCTGATTCACACCCAGGCAAAGGGATGAGGACCAAGACTGATCAAGTATTGCTCAAGTTAACTGCTGAACTGGAGAAACGACTGGTTGTGAACATGTTTACTAGTCCAATTATGAATTGTTATCATTGTATATTCTATTATCTGCTCTTATTTTATACATACTCTGACTCTTGTAGTATTAGATACTCTGCTTCTGTGTATGTGCCATTCTGTCTCGTGTTAAGAAGCCAGCTCAAAGTGTTAGCTGCTGAAGATTATGATAAGATTGTGGAGATGTCTTAAAGACCCTGGTTTGAGAGGATCGACTAGATTCTTCTGTAGCGGACCAGAATTAATGTGAGTTGTTCGAGTCGAACTAATCTGGTTTCCGTCTGCTATTTGGTGTACCCGTACTTATTTTACAGGAGACTGAGAAAACATTGTCAGGTTTTGTAATCGGTATATTCTGTGAATGTTATTTTTGTATGATAATTTTATGATAATATGTGCGCATAATTGTGTGACTGTAGATGTTCAGCTATATTGGTGCTATATAACCAGTTCTCTCTTCCAATGTTCAGAGGACTTTGGAAATCGCTTAGGAAATGAATGCAGTCCTGATTTCAGAATGTTCAGAATTTCCATTTCATAATCATGGCTATATACTGGTACATTTTGTGATTGTATTGCAAAAGTTGATACACAGGGGGGTTCAGAAAAAGTGCCTTCAGGACAGCTGAAGTTATGACCTGCAGTCTTTTCTAAACCTCTATAACATGAAGTAAAATGCATAGCATTGTGTAGGCCTACTTCGCGTACTATCCATGATCCCATTTCATCAAGATGTCTCTTTTATAAAGCTTTTCATTAGAATTAGGGTATCTGTATGAGATTGATAATCTTTGTATATTTTTGTGAGATTATTTTGGAGATTGCTGGTCAAACTCAAAGATTTTCCAGAGTTTTTAGGGTCCATTTACCATGTTTACCCGAGGGTTTTTGCATGACAAGACTACCATATGAAGTCATGACACTGCTGTGTTCAAACACAGTGAAGTCTAAATACCCAAGGTATACTTATGATGATGTACTTATGAAATTATAATTGCTGAGATTTTTGGTCCTTTTATGGTGAAGACAGGGTTTTTCATGAATGTTAAGAAAACGAGATTAGCATGAACTCTCTGGGAGATTTAAGTGAAAGTTTAAAGTGCTGCCCTCTAGTGGTAGAAGTTGTGGTACAAGTTCCGGGTTCGATCCCCGGCCCTGCTGCTCTACATACGATAGAAAGGAGAACTCTCTTTGACAGCTTGGTTTTTCTCTGGGCACTCCAGTTTCCTCCTGCTGTGGATTAGCTGTATTTGGTGCTCTTAACTCACAATTCAATCACTTCTTAATTGAGGACAAGTTGCTGTTGACAAGCATTGGACTGAGGCTCAATAAGGTTGTATTCTCAACTCCATATACATGTAGCTATAGGCCCGTATTTTGGAATGCTCCTCAACATAAAGGAGTTCTTCCATAAATTGTATTTATTTTAATAGAGATTCGTTGTTTTTAGATTCCATGCCAGGCCTAGGACAAACAGTGATACATGCAGGAGATGCCTATGTGTGCAATAAATTATTGGGAATATTTTGAATACGATTGAAATTACTATATTCTGTATGTGAAATGTACAATAAAGTGTAAATATTACATATTACGAAAATGGCTTGTTCCAGTTTCTGCTATATGGAGACCATACCGGACCAGAAGATTCTTACAGATCAGACCTCAACTTGATATCTGGAGAATACCGTAATGCAAAGAATGGCAAAACCCATAATTTCCTAACACAGGATCAAATCAGTGTCCTTTTAATACTGATATCAAAAAGCCGCAACGTGTCTCTCGTCCACCAGAGCAGTACTTTTTTTCCAATTCAAAGACTAAAGTAAACCACGTGCTCTTGTTTACATTCGCTAAATGAAAACAGCAACAAAGATTCCCATTGGTCAAAATCATCACAGGGAGACTGGTAGTGTGTCCCAAGCTATATGTGTCAAACTAGTCTGGTGGAATGACGTAGCGGTGGCTTCTGGAACCAAAATGGTCTGATTAAATCTAGCATAGTAGCAGCGCTGTGAAAATGCATCTAGCTGCCACATATTACAATAAAATGAATTTTTAGCAATGATATAGACATCATGAAGGAGGAGTCATCATTTTGTACGAATCGCAGAGAATTGTATTCCTTGAATGAACTGCTATACCGGTACCTCTGTATAGTTTGACCTTTCCCCCTCATTTGCATAACACGATAGGAATTCATAGAATCCGCGATTCCGGTACCGGGTAATCAAAAGTGGTCGTCGGCTACAATCAGAAATTTCCGTATGCAAATAAGGTTCTACTTCTCAGACATCCGTAAATGCGGAAAGTTGACCCAGTTCGAGTAGTCGGCGATGTTTGGGAATTTACACCAAACAAAGAGGTGTCATTAGCAGGTGTCATTTTAAATTTCCCGCCCAAGTAACTTTCCTATTCGGCAATGTTCGGACGATCCCGACGAATAACGAAGTACGGAACGGACTGTAGCGCCGCGGGAGTGGAGCGGCGAAGACTGGAACTACTCTATCGGCGAATCGCTTCATTAGGCTAAATTTGCAGTATTTTAGATAATACAGACGTGAAATGAACGAGTCATATGCTTAATTTAAACTTTACTCTTGATTGAACATTGTTCAATTCAAGAAAATAAAACAATTTCAGTTTGAAAATAAATTTGTCTGTTTAGGTATACAATCTGCTGAGACTCTTCCGTGCAATCCCATATGGTCTAGTGGTTAGGATTTCTGGCTCTCACCCAGGAGGCCCGGGTTCGATTCCCGGTGTGGGAACGCAACTTTTTCTTTTTCTTAATTTTTTCTTTTTCTTTCAATATTTTTTTCGTGGTCTTTTTTTCACTTTCCAAAATGCGAACATGAATTTTGTGGCCAGTGTTTTTACACATGCAGAAGTATTTTATAGTGATGTTTTTTGTGTTACACTACAGTTTTTCATTCTACCCTTACCACAGGACTTGAAAACCCTGGCCACTGTGTCAGCTGGCCAGGCCGAAAGGTCCTTAGAATAGAAGTCATCATGGAACTGCACTGTTAAAGAAGTAGACAAGCACCCTAAGAATAACGATTGAGCAAGCCGATGTTCTGGATGAGCGGGCTGAAGTTCAGGAGACAAATTCATCTGAAAGTGAATCAGTTGAGAAAGAAAGAAGACAACTACAAGTTTAACATCTACACACACGGCGGATTCTATTTTATTACACTGACTTCATGATTACAAACAATGTTCATAGCAGTAGAAGTGGCAAACACATCTCTCAAGAAACAGTTATTTTGACCCTTTGTGCACTATGTCACGTTGATAATGCCCTCAGGAGATATTAGCATTCTACCCTGGAATCTCTCTATTAAGGACACCTTTGAGAGATGCTGTCCTTAATTGAGAGGTGTCCTGATTTCAGAGGTAAAACTGAATATAGAAATCACAAATGTGGGAGTGAACTTTGGTGTCTTACTTTAGAGAGGTGTCCTCCTGGCAGAGGTGTCTAGTTCAGGAGGTTCGACTCTCTGTGAAGACACATTAGGGACTGACAGACTCTCCTTTATTTGTTGGTGACATGAATACAGAGGAAAAGTTCAGTTCAACTATGACTGAAGAGTTCGTGAAGGTGGACCTCATAAGGCAACCTGGCACCTATCTTCACATATCAAGACCTACGGTCACACTGCACTTTCGACTTCGCTCAGGGAGGCCCGGAGTGATTTGAACCAATGTCAGACAAAGATGCCAAAGTGACTCGAACATAGAAATAGCTCTTACATGGTCAGCATTCCCACTTTTCTGGGAGGTTTCTCAGGCTTTCCCTCGATAATCATCACACACATCATGAGCCAGCAGTTCCTGATCCAGACCCAAGTATGACCCAATTGTATCTCCTGAGAACATAAAACAAACTGCACACTCACGGATGCTCCAAAGAATTCCTTGAATTTAGGAGAAATCTACTGGACAGATTTATTTACATTAAAGAAGAAGTGAAAATTCATCTGACTGCTGTGAGTTAGACTCCAACAAACACAGTCGACTCAGAGGAAGAGATTATTTACAATATTACATCATTAATTAGTACCTGAATCACCCAATAGGTGGAACTGACATTAAATGTCTAAAACAATGACAAGTCTCGTTAGAGCCATGTGTAGTTGACTGATCATGCTCACGGGTGGAGATCAGAACACTAACCCAAAATTTCACCTTCAGTTAAGTACACAGGTGGCACAGGGAGTGGAGATGATGTGTATACCGGTAGATACATGTAAGTTCAAACTGAAATGTGCCTGTTCTGAACTGATTCAGTTCAGCATGTTCTGCAGAACTTTTTTTCTGAACTGATAGGGATTATGGAAAAGTATTTGAAGGAAACTGGCTCAGTTCAGTCATGTTAAGGACATTATGAAGTTTGTAAAACTTGTTATCCTTTTGACTCTCAGCAGTGCTAAAAACTACCCCATAAAATAGCCGGTGCTGGATAGATTAAACCCCTAGACTCTACGCATCAGACATTGGCAACTTATAGCAAGTGTTCTGATGACATCAAAAATGGAGGTGGAGTCATGGTGTGTTGTTTGCACGTTACCATGACGACACCTATGAACAACAGACAACATCTCGATATAGATACCACCGAATAAAAACACAGACCAAATATGATTCAAAGATCGGCAAAAAATGACTTGTGAAAATACAATATTTTACAGGTACAAAACAGTTCCTACTTACATGGTGATAAATAAAATGTACATTACGATTAAGTATCATAGTATAGTACAATATGAACATAGAGATGGCGTTAGCGTGTCTGTACAGTGCATGCCTATATGCAAGAAATATTCACAAAACGTTGAACCCTATCATGCCTACAAGTAACGCTCAATTCCTTAAAACTTTTTCTATTTAACGTCAGAATCACTATCTGACTGAGAAGAATCACAAGACATTTCATTTCTTTGCCCAAGTTCTCCTTTTCCCATGAACAACTTCTTTTATGAAATTTTAGCACCATTTCTTAGGTGAACGCAGAGCGCCACCTGTGAACAACGCAAGTAGTATTGGTCTCCGTCCTCATTACTTATCCTCAAAACATCAACACGGGACCCTCACTACACACATAATATGACTCGTAGTATTAAAGCCTTACACTTGTCGAAATCATCGTCCAGAAAACCCACGGCACACAAGTCATCTAAATATGCAGGTTCTTGAAATATTGAGGCATGGAAGAGTTAAACAAGAATTCCAACATCTCCCCAATCAGACTGACTTGAGAGAGAACTAACTCACATGAACTGATAAACAACAACCTTTGAGGTTTGGTAATTTTGAAAACCTTTCATTTCCACCTCGCTAGGAGACAAGTTTATCAGGATGGATAAGATGACACTAATTGCTCAGACTCTGGTCAGGAAGGGTTCACTACCAGCATGTATTACTCATAACTAGAAAGCTGTATGAGGTTAAAGAAGGGGCCAAATATTTGAACCTCAGCTTCACCATCATGTCATCCATGTTTCTCCCCGCCCTTCATCACCGAATACAAACATTCGTTTATGGTGATGAAGGGAGAAAACACTGAGAATCCCTGATTACGCCCGATGGCTGTTTCCCAAGATTTGACCAATCTACGTCTTTCGACAGATTTATAACTGTAGAAGATGACAAGCTCCATCTTCACAAACTGCGATCATCTATTTTCCCGTTGTTTCTCTTTCTATACAACAAATTAATAACAAACAGGCGACGTGAAAAAACCATTGCTCAAGTTTGCCACAAAAGATCACATTTGTGGGTGTCCCATTCGAAGTGCCAACCAAAACAATCCCTGATTGTTGTGGGGACACTTTTCATGGGCCACCAGAGACAGGATCATGCAAAGAAAGCTGGCAGACTGATCAGAACCTGGTTATAAGTGAAAACATTTGAACGATACACATTCTGAAGGCCAGGTCTTTGTACATGTTCTATCTCAACATATACACCAAATAAAGCACCATAATTTACCAAGATGTGACCCCACAGACTCCAGACCTAATTTGCGCAAACCACGGTCGGTTTCCACTTTGACAACTATCATAGCCCAGTGAAGATGATTTGAAAGTAACAACACCAATGTAAACAACTGGACATCCAGCTACTTAAACCCTCAAACTGTTGTCTTCTGTTATACCTAAATCCCATCAAGTTTTCCTGCCATTTTAGCATTCTGGAAGTACAACAAATCCTATTGGTGAGTCGACTTGATAGACTGTCTCCACTGACAGTGGAGAGTTGGTTCTCAGAAGACACTAACAGTAGGGCTTCCAGTATTTTGTGCTATACCATGGTTATCTATGGTACAGGTCATAAAGTCGCCCCATCCCAGCAAGCCATACATCAATGACCCCACACCCTGGCATTGTTAGCGAGGTCGAGTCCCCATGCACCCAACACCCCCCAGACACAACGTGAACCAAACACGATTACTGTCTAACTGAGCAATAAAGCGAGTCCATTCTACACAATGAGGGGTGCCTAACATCTACTGTGGTTAATAAGCTGTTCCACTTGAGAAGAAAGGGAAAGCTCCGTATTGACTGTTAATTGGTGTCTTTGGTGACGCACAAACATACGACAAGTCCATGTCGTCAGATTGTGGGTGTGTCCTGTTAAGTGTTGGCTCTGATGCACTGCGATGAATCTTGGGGAGTGATCTGACCAAATTTTCCAGGGAGGCCAAAACCTGGAAGAAGATAGAAAGTGACTTTATTACCGATTTACATCAGGGCTTGACTGGTGAAGAACAAAAACATCCACAATATCAAGTTCCTCCTACGAACAGCCCAGGCAAGAGAGCTCTGCCCACTGACCCTCCAGCCTGTCGGATGAACAGCCTAGGCAAGAGTGCTCTGCCCATTGACCCTCCAGCCTGTCAGACGAACAGCCCAGGCAAGAGTGCTCTGCCCATTGACCCTCCAGCCTGTCAGACGAACAGCCTAGGCAAGAGTGCTCTGCCCGCTGACCCTCCAGCCTGTCGGATGAACAGCCCAGGCAAGAGTGCTCTGCCCATTGACCCTCCAGCCTGTCAGACGAACAGTCTAGGCAAGAGTGCTCTGCCCGCTGACCCTCCAGCCCGTCAGACGAACTGTGGGGAAAAGGAGATGAGGGGAAAACGTGGAAGCGGTTTGACTACACACCTGTGGGAACAGCGGCCTCTCATCACGGTTAAACTTTATACAATCCTGGTAAAGTCTCTTGAATGCTTTAGGAGTGTCCTTCCTCACCAAGGACAGATCGGGGCGGAGGTAGCCTTTACCGACCATGAACAGGATCTGAAAAAGATGGAAGGGACTTTCAAAACTGGAGAAAATGAACTAGACAATATTTTGGATATGAAGCAGCAGTGAGTTCTGGCAATTCACTCTGGCAACAAAGACCACAGGTGTGCCCAACTTACCTGGTCCTTATTATGGATATTACAGTACGGTAACATAGTTGTCATTAGTTCATACATCACAATGCCGAAGGCATACATGTCTGATTTAAATGTGTACGGGTTGTCCTCCTTCATACGAATCACCTCAGGAGCCTGTGGGGAGAGATTGGAAAATGTCAGAAGAAGGACTGAGAAAATATGATATTGTGATCAACCTTAGTCATAGAAGAAGTTCATGGTGGAAGATTCATTTTGGCCGAGTGGCATTTGGAGACACAATTGAGCCATCCATTTGTCAGAGTTGCTAAGTCGAGGTCCAATTCAACCACACCTATTCGATGGTTGCAAGATCTTTTTGGCCACTGCCATCTTCCACTCCGTTCCAACTTACCATCCATAATATTGAGCCTGTAGTTTGCTGGAACTGATGTGAGCCGCTCCACCGAGTCTTCACCGTGGCCAGACCGAAATCACCTATCTTGACAGTCAAATCATCGTGTAAGAAAATGTTGTTGGACTTCATGTCTCGATGGATTATTGACTTGGCATGTAAGTAACTGGAAAAGAGGGGAACAAACAAGATTAACTCTTCAGTCTACATCATTTCGCACATTGTACAAGCGCTGAAGGTACTGTTCAAAGTGAGAGTTTTCTCGAGCGAGTTGGCTTTCAATGGGAAATTCACCATTGTTGGTTCCCTCAAGCTTTACATCGAGATCAATGACACAAACGGCTGCCTGTAGTTCTCTATAGTTGAGTTGCCCATAGAGAGCCACCTTGCACCAGAAAACTCTCATTGGAGCAGCGCCTTTATTCAGGTTAGACAAACACATGTTCTTAAGTCATGGAAGAACCCATAGTCATACAATCTCGGTTCGGACACTTTGCAGAGTTAGGGGCTATCTGAGTCTGGGCAAGATTTTGTGGTAACTCGTAACATCACAGAATTTCAGAACTGGAGCACTGACTCCACAGTGATGTTTTTAG
Organism: Notospermus geniculatus; assembly: GCA_002633025.1. Taxonomy (NCBI): domain Eukaryota; kingdom Metazoa; phylum Nemertea; class Pilidiophora; order Heteronemertea; family Lineidae; genus Notospermus; species Notospermus geniculatus. The sequence goes on along the minus strand of NMRB01001649.1, from coordinate 126,165 downwards.
ACGAGGTTAGACAACAGTTTGTCCCCATACGTTTCATCCCCTAGAAGGGCCTAATTCTCTTGACGTCAACTTACTCCATTCCCTGTGCCGTCTGCCTGGCAATGTCGATCAACTGGATCATTTCAAACTTTGTCTCGAGGACATGAAGATGTTTGTAAAGACTTGAACCCTCGCACCACTGAGTGACAATTGCTAGCTGTGGTTTCGACGTCCAACCCATAAACAACAGAACATTCACATGCCTTGTTTTCCTGTAAGAGATACAAACAACATTTTAGAACAGATCTTGCTTTGAGAGCTAGGAAAGGAACCACAGGGCCGGCCCTATGCTGCTGAAGGGAATTTAGTCATAGGAGAATGTGAGTATCGGATTTCTAAGAGAACGATTCTCAGATCTCTACCAGCTCGGCCATTCTCACTCTGCCACAACAGACTTTCAGAGGCCAGAGCCATGAAATCACCAGGGCTATAAGCCACCGATTTACCACCCTCTGCCCTTGATTCCCTGTTGTTAAATTACCTTAGTACAGCTACTTCATTCTTGAATGCCTGCATCTGGGCATCAGTTGGTTCAGTGACATTAAGTCGTTTGATAGCGACAGGGCCATGCCAGTGACCCCGGTAGACAGTCCCGAATGATCCCGAGCCAATCCTGTGGCTGGTGACGATTTCATCTGTCGGGATTTCCCAGTCCTCATTGGAATCTCGCCGAGGGAGCTGGAAGTATAATCCAAAGTTGAAACTTCATGCATCAAAGGTCCTAGTCGGGGAGGGGATCATCTTAGGAAATCTCCAAAGGAAACCCAAACACACTGATTTTATCACTCCCAGTTCTACAGTTTTAATACCGGTACCTACCACCTTCCTTCTGTGTTCAGTTTCTGCCGAGCTTGACCGCGCTCTGTAGCGTACACTGTTGGTCGGCGATGCCGTGGCACTGACCGGTTTTGTCGGGCTTCCACCAGGGCTCTGAACATTTGCCACGGCTGGGGGAACCAACGACGCATTGTAACCTAAAAGGCAAGAAATTATTCTATCACCAGTGGTCATCGTACAAAAGTTGACTGATCAGGTTATGTTTTCAGTGATTCTTCTGTTGAGTTATAATTCTCCTTCCTTGTAATGAATAACTGGCAAGTTTTAGGGCAGGATACAGCAGTAATGTTGTTAAATCCAGCAGGGTGTTGTTAAAAGCTGGCTTAGTTTGGAGTAGGGAGGTGTCAGGGCTTGATTTGACTACATGTAATATCCTAAGAGAATGTCTATGTCTAACCCAAGGGAAGGAGCTCACTAGCTCATAAGAGGAAGCCCAGAGACAGTGTCTCCAGGAGAAGATTTCTGCATCTAGGTCAAACGGCGACAAGAAGAAAAGTCCTGTACACTAAGATTATAGAATAAGAAGCAAAATGTTATAAAAGAGAGCAAATATGGACTGGATGACTGAAGCATTGGATCGAAAATGAAACGACGGACACGCCTGAAAATGAAGTGAATGACGATGCACGTGTACACAAAACGTGGAAGCTGATTATAGATATGGACACTGCGATCAGTTACGATCCTCTTCACACTGATTGGAATGCTCTTGAAGAGCACAGTCTTATCAGTGATAAAGCGAACCGGTGGACGACACTCTGCTTTATATTTCTGACTGTTCACAACCAACTGCATCCTCCCATAGCAGGGCTCTGGTCCTGCTAAACTTTATACACTCGCACACAAAGTTTGTGTGAGTGGATGAAGAGGAGCGAGGTAAAAACCCCTGCTGTGGGAGGATGAGCCAACCGCGCCAAATCTTCTGATATAAATCTCTGAATTGGGTAACTCAGAACCTCATGAAGGCTGCTGTCAGTTCACGACAGTGGAACCTCCCAAATGAGAACACCTTTTGGGCTGATCATGTTGAAGCCTCTGGAGGCTCATGCTTAGGACTGAATGAGTAAAAGGCAATATGGACAAAACCACAGAGAAAAATTTGTTAGAAAACATCAAATACACGGCATGTCGGGACAAGACTGATGTGAACGACCAGACAACGACGGAATACCTACAGTAGGGTTCAGGACGAAGGCCTAGAAGAGAGACGGAATTCGTTAATGACATCACTAAATGTGGGACACACAGACAAATCATGGGCACTTTTAGGCCTTAATGTAAACTTGGTCATCATGGGACTTGACACCTCCAGGTCGGAATGTGAATCGGTCTGTGTGTGGAGTTACTTGCACTGCCAAATCTTGTGACCGACAGATAGATGTCAACCTAAGCAATGAAAATGTCCGCATTTACAGCGACCAGAACACTGTATGCATCATCATAAATCTTGGCCAATAGTTCTTCAATAGCAGGGCCCACATGCACCACAACCATCAGACAACCAGTTTCTCATCCGAAACAAGAAACCAACCATCTCTGTTTTGGATGATGAAGGAAACAGGTATCACTGTGAAGAATATTGGCAGGCAACGAGAAATTGCGATCAACAACTGGGAAATTTGTGTGGTCATTTGAAATGTGTACTTGTTTGACCTATTCAGCAGGCAATGGAACCAGATGGTATTTTTTGGCAATTTTTCTCAAACTAGTCATACAGAGTGCAAGCGGAAAAGCTTACATGTCAAATATTTCGGACAAAAACGTGAGCCCAATTTCCCTAAGATCTAATAAGAAAAGTTGTCTCCGAATTACACAAATTTTCGACCCCAACCGGGGTTTTCCTCAGGCACTTTCTAGTAGAGATCAATTTCCCAGCTGTGATGCAAAAGCGCTACAATGAAATGATCTGATGACAGTCGGTGCTGTTAGTGGTGGTCAGCCTCCTACTGCCGTGTTAGAAGGGAATCAATATAGGGCAAAAGGGGATTCTTAGAGATGTGAAAGTCATTTTCCCACAATACACGTTTACAAGTGGAGATCAATACCTTTGGGTGGAAGGTTTCAAATGCCGAACCCACTCAGGGACTCTTGTTAGTTTCATTCAAGATTCCCCTCCCCACGCCAAGTACCCCCTAAACACAAGGGAAAAGTTACCGTACACCATGAGGATTCAACTTAAATCCTTGAGACATCTCTAAAAATCTCGCCCTACTTGCATAGGAATGAAGGAAAAATAGGCAGAGATGATGAGATAGAGGTAAGATAGAGCTGTAAAGATGAGATGATGGTTATGGTGATCTATGAAGTCCTCACCAGGTGAAAATGCACAAAATCATTTGTTCTGTCCAAGTTTACGTCCCACTAATGGCAGTGTGCAGTATCCACTTGTGATCAGTGGGGAGAAGGGCGAATGAAGTAACAGCCATAGCATATACTATCAAGTTTGTAACTTCAATTACACATGCTCCCACTGATTCTTACTGGAGAGGCTGGCCTACTGCTTGTTGCAATCAGACCCAACAATTGTCATATCTCAGGCTGATTTTTTACTTCAAAAGTTTGAAGCCATTTCATTTGGTGCATTTTCTCACTGTTAAGTTTATGATCGGCGCCGAATTTGAAACAGAGCTGATAAAACTGCAGATAATCCAAAATACCTTTTGGATATACATTATGTTTTCGTGATTGCGGAGCTGAATCGCTGCCATGCCGTTTTTTCACATCACTACATCTGCTCGGTATCATCAGATCTGTAAGACAACAGAATACAGTCACATGACTACAACAACGACTACAACGACAAGCCAGGCGAGAACGCGAGCATGCCAAGCAAACAAAGAAAATAACATACTGGGCACTGCAGAAGTCGACACGCTCAGATTATGAGACACACATCGACCAGCGTTTCTCAGTTTGTCGATATTTTTGACCTATTTTACAACAAATTAGGACAGGTTGACAACATCAGCAGTTTAAACAACACTAGAAAATACAACAGCTTCCCCCAGAATCACCTTTCTCAGTTTGCAGTCGACTTCTGATGTTGCCAGTAAAACTACTCAATCACCACATCAACAACTTAAAGGTTAGTCTAACTGCAAAGATCAGAAGTCAATCTGCCAGCCTTTGCCACGACTTAGCTCTGACCAAAATGTAGCCAACATAATAAAAGACGTCTCTTTGTTTACTTTTTCCATTTGAACACTTTTGGATAAAGGCGTTCCTTCATGTAAGAGTTCT
>NMRB01001649.1:109002-121293 GCA_002633025.1 Notospermus geniculatus | reverse complement strand
TTCTCACATGACCTCTCAAGAGATCTTTCCAAATATTCCATCAGATCTGGATTCGGAGGCAAAGAGTGGCGGACGTTAGGTGCCGAAGTGGACCGCACAGGTCTCCTGATTTGGCAGTAATGACCCGAGAGTTCACTCTGAATCCATGCCGCACTGAAATAGGCCAGACAACAATATGTTTTACTAACAGGGATATGATTTGACACAAAGTGGGGCAAGTCCTGCATTTCAGGCGACCAACTGAATACACTGCCTAGAAATAAAGGTTAGACAGAAGCACATTGATTAGTAGAGCACAAGGCACTACAGCGGCACCTGGGTTTGAGAGTCTCACACGAGGTTCAAGTCAGTACCAAGCAATTTGGTCCTAAGAAGCTGTGTGCAGAACATCAAACCCAGTGATCTCAAGCAGTGCATTGAGCTGAAAACCCACCAACATCTGACGCTCTTGCTTGTTCTTACCTCATATGACAGAATGACCAGGAATTACTTTCGTTTTCACTCACTTTTGAGAAAACACAAAAGGGTGGGGTTTCTGCCGTGATTTGTCAAGTTGGTCTCTTTGTATGGGGTATCAGCAAGCATGAGATGTCAGTAGGTTAATAACGCTGGGGTCCCAGGGACACGTGTTACGCCATCTATGGGACATACCTCTGTAGATTCCCCTTGGTTGACTAGATTATAACAGACATTTGGGGCCGACGTAGATCGTTCTCGCTGTGCAAGGGGCGGTGCCCGTGGACGGGACGTCGGCTGATTATAACTATAATCTGTATGACTTAAAGCAGCCGGGAGCGTGCTGCTCTGTTCTCCAGCTAACATACTGTATAAGTGAGAAACGGAGAGAAAGTGCAATGAAAGAACAGGAAATCAAAGTTGGGCCGACAAAAATGGCGTCAATTTTGCCAAGGCAGGAAACATGGGCTGATAGCACCCCTTTCCTAAGTCGCTCGTTCTGAAAGTGAGCTCTGTCCTTCTTTGGCTGAAAATGAATGGGCATTAGTCGAGAAGTATAGAAATGACATGAATATACAATAAAACTAAAAGGAGACTGACAGATTCGAATTCAAATGCTCAAGTTATTTCATACAGTTTTGCCTTTCAAGTTTACTGGTCTAAAGTAAGAACATTGAGTGTTGAGTATGAGGTCCAATTCACTTCATTACAAAGAAATGTAATGAAGTGACTTTGATATCTGCATATCTTAAAACTACATCAGACTCTACTCACTGTCTAGCTTTCTCCCGAATATCTTCAGAGTGCTTTTCAAACTTCGATGTGCCAGGATAGAACACGTCCTCGTCTGCCCCTTGTTGACAAAGTGTCGGTACGTGGTCGGCACAACGCTGATGAAAACGATAGCCACAAGTCTGGCAGCGGAATCCTTGAAACAAGAGCTTCCTACAGCTGTCACAGAATGCTAGAGTAAAGAATGTTTTACGAACCTGAAAGAAGAGACAAGTCTTACTTATTATATCATCTCGATGGAGAAATGCTTCCCCCAATGGTAAACAGAAGTTAAGGGCCACCAGAGGACACGGTCAACTGGGATATTTGCATTATTTTACACCACTCAACTCGTGAGGAGCATAAAGCCAGACTGAAATTCACGTCCAGTTGTACAGTCTGTGAACACAGTGACAGGTAAGCCAGACAATCTACAGAATCTCAGTCTGACAGCAAAGTTCCAACTTGGGACCTCTTGCAACAAGGCATAGCAGAAGAGTACTACATCATTGTCACTTCCGATATCAATCAGGCATCATTTCTAAGGACTCTATAATCTGAGTCAGAAATGTCCCGTCTACTTACAAAGTTATGCGATATACTAGTAGTGGGGAGGAAATTGGCCTTAAGTTCCACCGTTAACTCTTTCCCAGCCAACACAGCAGAATCTGTATTCCATGGGATTATTGTCCTGCTACAAAGAGAAACAGGGATAGAATTCAATTAGGTGACCTTGAACTTTGACACGACCTACAGAGACTGCACAACCTTGAACTTTGACATGACCTACAGAGACTTGGCCTTCAGAATGAGAGTCACAATGAGTCTCTGTATGAGAGACAGCAGTTTTAAAGGAAGGACTGGTTTTCTCCTGGAAGGCAATTTCAGGGCATTCACAGGTCCACAGTCTGAATGTACAACAATCATCTTGACACAACACAGGAAGAGATGTCAGTTACCTTTTCAGTTCATTTCTGTACACTATACACAAATCTGGCACCAGTTCCCGTCGTTTCATGGCCTTGTATAGCGCTTCCTGTACGGACATCCCAGGCTTTACTTGTACCTGGAAATGAACACACAAGGGAATTTCAACCTCAGCCCACATCAAGTCGGCGTTTGGACGCCAGGGAGGTAGTTTTGGTCATAGGGGACACTGAATGGTTCATCTAACAGGGGTCAAATATTGAAATAACATGTTACCAAGATGAGAGAAGGTCGACCCTCCAGACGACAGAATAGGAAGACAAATGTGCACTCACTGTAGTCTTCTGTTGATTGGGTAGGAATGCTTTGAGAAAGGCCTTCATTGGTGATCTATGAGGCATCTGAGGGCTGTTCGTGACGTCATCCTTCATACCGACCAGGCTCGTCGAGCTGTTGTTTTGGGGTAGTGTCCCTCCCCCGGGCTCCACGTAGTTCTGATCGTGGACGAACCTAAGACCGTCGTCGGCCACTTGGCCGTCATCTTGCATGTCAAGATCTTCACAGCTACCGATCTGGTCCTGCAGATTCTGTTCCTTGAGTTGCAGTTCGTGAATTTTGTTCGTGAGGCCTTCATATTCCTGCAAGGGGGTGAGAATGATGAGCCATGGACGTACAACGCTGAAATCATTGTCATGTCCAAGGGAACATGAAGCCACCATCACTTTATCCTACTGCACGTGCACAGTTCATTCAAAATAATGTGTCAATTTCATGCAAGTTTACTTTAGACACAACTTAACCACACTCCAAGTACACACAAACCTCCCTTTATGGACACCTCTACTCAGCGGACACCTTTATTGAGGACACCAAAGTTCAGCCCCAAATTGGTCATTTCTCTTAATTTTGACATCTGTCAATCAACACACTCCTCAATTAAGCAAGTTCTGAAGGTGTCCTTTATAGAGGGGACCGAGGTATTAGTGGACATTCGGAGGGGTAGGCCTGTGGGTTGCTTGTTCCACCAAATGAGAACCAATGGGTACCACATTGATTTGGAATGCCTACCTGTAAATACATAGAGGGCGGGTGCTGGTGCTTGCCAAACTCAGCATTCAGAGCCTCCAGATTTTCTTTTGTGAGCCTGATCACATTTTGGATGTTCCTCAACTGTAAAAGATAAGACATCGAGGGAAAACGTGAGAAAAGTCCTTAATATTTCGCATAAAAACATTCCGTACTAGCATCCTAATTTGCCTAGTGAAGAAACGAAGGGATGACAGACACACCATAACCATGTTGCAGTCACCCACTTTGATGCAGGGGGTTTAGAAATGAGCTTTTCTCCTAAGTGAACTACATGTAGGCCTAAGCGAGTCCTGTCTTGGGATGCGATGCATGCTGGCCCCATCAGAAAGACACCTCTTCTGCGGAAGGAGGAAAACAGAGAGGCAGTGATGTCAAAGACTCGAGGACTATAGCGAAGTGTCCGGTTTCTCGAATGAGGTAGGTGAGGAGCCGGGTCGAGTGCCCCGATCGCCGATTGTTTTCCCGCGTGCAAGATAAACCGACTGACAAAAGACACCTTTGCGGGTTGACTGAGAATCAGCCAGGCTCATGACATTCACTGCCCGACTTACATGGACATTCATGGAGCATTTTCTCTTGAAAAGTTCGGAGCTTCTATCAGTGGAAGGCATCACAACAATCCTACTAAGTATGCCGTGATGTGTTTCAAGAAGTCACAGATTGATTCTGCGATAGAACCATGGGCTATACATTATCGTTCCTGTACCACAGGTCGTTTAATTTCCAATGAAGGTCTGTAACCCAGTCAGACAATACCGCCACTATTACCAAACGTTTCTTTTGTGAGAGTATTATTTACACTATTGAGAAAAATCTGACAAAGACTAAATTCGGTCATGACACGAAACCTGAAGGTAATGATGGGAAATAATTGTAATACTGACCAAGTTTATGTTCTATTCTTAGAACAGTTTACCAGTGTTCAATGCAACTGAACAATACGGAGGAGAGAGACCTAAACACAGAAAACGGACAGCATCCTCAAGCAAAATCAAGGAATGCACAGATTCTCTGCTGACAAGACACATTGTTGGAATAGCGACCAAAAATAGCTGAGGGAGACAATCGGCCAAAAGATAGTAAATCCCTTGATGTGTAACATCATCAACCCGACATGTCGGTCCTGAACTTCTGAGATGAGGCATGGACCTTTACAAAATGGCTATGAAGATGCTGAAGAGGGGACACCCTACTTTCAGTGACACACAACAGTATTGAGTCAAGAACAGTGCACTCTAACTTGGCTCATTATTGGCTCGGTCAATACTAGGTAGGAGAAAACCAACACGGTCAGAGCGGTCCTCTTGATGACTGCCGGACACATGATGTGGATGTAGGGCCTTGGGTTGAACCCGGAACCACAGAGGTGACAGGCACCAGATGTTCCCACTTCACCACTCTGACAGCACATGGTTTGACAATCCACCATCAAATACATCCTGGCAACACCCTTAGGGAATCAAGTCTGGGACCCTCCCCTCCTGCGACAATGCCACCCTACCTGTATCCGAACTTTTTCCTCCAATGTCAACTCCACCTGACGTTCCTGACTCTGTCGCAAGCATTCCTGCCGTTTCCTTTCATGGAGCAGTTTGAAATACTGGACGAGTTCGGAGATACGGAGTTCCCTCCGCCAGGCACTCCGTTGCTTACGGAACTGAACGTTCGTTGAGGAGGGAAGCATTAGTCTTTCCCGCATTATGCCACCTCAGAAAGTTTCCTGGTCCAAAACAGTCAAGCGGTTCAAAGGGAATAACTGACTGTGTCCCCTAACAACTAATCCTGGCCCAAGTGTTGGACATCTACCTGGTGGACTCTCTAAATATCAATCTTTGTTTACTTTACCACCTCCAGATGATAACGAGAATCAGGTAATTATCCAAATTCGGCAAACTTCCCAAAATTGATCAAATGGACCATCAATTGAATCTAATTACGTTCGATTTCACCACACGATGAAAAGTACACTGATTTTCCGAGGCCTACGTGATTCCAAGAGGCGAAGGCACCAACGATTGACTAAGCCTAAACCATTCAAAGCCTTTTTAGACCAGTCTTTAGTATGAAGACCATTCCGCTCTTTTGTTATTCAAATGGCCTAGGTAAAGTTCCTGGAAGTTTTACAATGATCGCGCACCCACTTGCTGTAAGTTTTTTTTTATAAGTAAAAATCATCTGTATTATTATGATAATATTATAGAACTTTTGAGCAAACAAAATCAACTAAATCTATTGTTTGGTCATTCCAAGAACATTCTTGCCACATACCATAAAATTGGCCGATTAGGCAAGTTACACCATGAAGTGACAAAATAATAAACCACAAGCCTCAACCTGCCTCCAAATCCCTAATTATATCTTTATATACATATTTGGCATACCGTAGGTGCTTCCTTCAATCTGAATAGAAAGATAGTTTAAGCCACCCCAAACCAATCATGTATCCTGGGATAACAATACCACATCACAACACGGGAAACAAGTCCACTTCATCTATTTCCTAGCTCTTTCCTCCGGCAGACGCCACAGCTCCAGGCATGTGGATTTTCTGGGAACATGGAAATATGAACATAACTTAACACAATAGACCACTTAAAGCTGCCCTTAAAACAAATTCTTCCAAGAAAAGGTGGTTGAAATAAACAACACCTAATAGTAATATCACGAAAGTTAATCTAGTCATTAGTGCTGAGGCTGGGGCCACTTTTTTGGTTGACTAAGACTGGACATTACATCATTTATACTGGCTCTATCTATAAATAACAACGTATTTTCTTGAAATGTATATGTAGGAGGAAACTAGAGCTGCAGCTTTGATTGGACCTTCTAATGGGGACCCTAGCTCACTGCCTAATAGGTGTCACTTGTGGTTAAACCTATATTGAAATGAAACTGAATCCTGGTCCTGATCAATTTCCCACACAAAAGGCGTCCATTGTAGCCTATCGGACCGGGTTTCAGTGTGCTGCCCTCTATCGTAGCTAAAATCCCCATTGCAAGTTATAGGCCAACAGCAGCTTCACGACTACAACTCCAAACAGCAACCACAACCGAGGCCTACTCAGGAATGTTTGTTCGTTGTGGTCACAATTTGTCTCGGCAACTTACAAAGGGTCACCAAGTGTGGAGCCTTCAAAAATTAGACACCTCTGTGACATTATTAGGCCCTTTTGCTCATGGTCATAATTTGTCTGGGCAACTTTCAAAGGGGGTCACCAGGTATGCAGCCCTCAAAATGTTAGACACCTCTGTGAAAATATTAGGCCCTTGTTGTGCACAACAGGTGGGTAAATATAGGACTCAAAATGACTTTTTTGGCGGCATGTTTCGGTAGCGAAATTCCCACAATATTTTTAGTATGAACATGCAGGGAACACATGAAAACAAACAGTATGGTGCCTTCGATAAAAGGGTCAAACTAAGGTATAATTGGGGTATTTGTCCCTTAAGACAACATAACACCCAGTAGAAACCCAGTTGTTGATGTGATCAAACCAGACTGACATTCACTACGCCTCTACTTATTTGTTCAAAAAACAAAAGCTGGGGGATATTAAAATCAGAAAATATGCGCAGAATTTGTGAAAATTGTCAGAGAGAATGGGAAAACAGCAGGACTTGTGACCCCACTGAGATTTCCAGGCAAGGGTATTTGGAGCAATATAAGAATTCTCAGTTCTTGAGAAAAGTAGGCCTATTATTGGTAGTTTACTCGAGGTTAATGTTGTAATATTACCCTTGGTCTTCATATATGACATGATTGAAATTCAGGACATACTTGGTAGGAATCCTGGTCACATCTGAACAAGACTGGATGTTGGGTCAGGTAGAGTTGACAGAACCAGACACAACATGTCAAAATACGTCGATAATTGCATGTTTTATGGGACATTTTTTTAAATTTCACGACAAAATGTCAATATTTGTGTGGTATTTTTTTAAAAATCACTGATTTGTTCAATTCAATACAATACATGTACATCAGATGATTGTGACATGGATCCAGTTTGATAGGACGAGATAACACTGCCAGACTGACAAATACTAAAGTCCCACATAACTTGATAAAACTCAGATTTTATAACATATGTGACAGGCTCAGGTGTGAAGGAAAAAATTGGAATAAAAAAGGGTTTTTATTGAGTTCAATCAAATATTCAATTCGTGTTTAGTCTGTTTCGAATACAACTGAGTTTTAAAATCGCTGTAAAGTGTTCTAATCTCAGAAAGTAGTGAAGCCGATTTCTGATTGGTAGACATCAAACCAAGCCTGGACACCTGTGACAGCGAACCTCAACCCCTCTGGACATTAGACCCCTTTAACTTCTAAATCAGTTCATACTTAGTGCACAGGAAACGTCAACTTTTATGCCTGATAAATCAACAAAGTTTTGAATGGAATGAAATTTTCCAGAACCAGGATATGGCTTGTATAATGGTTTAAAACTTCATATCACCCCATATGGTTTGACTTCAACCTCTGAATACTCAAATATTTGACCAGGCTGTTTGACAAGTTCATTCAGTTTGTTGATTGTCTGACAGATCTGTACTTTACTGAAAGAGAAACCTAGAATGTAGGACCAGACATCATACCACCTGTCAGGATTGGCTCAAACTTTATTCCCGCCCAGTAAAGATGAATGAACAACTGGTCATGGTCCTTGCTTTGAAATCAAACAAAATAGGCCTATTTCCCTGAACTCAACAAATCAAAACTGTCGAAGTAAAGAAGGAAGTGTCTCTCTATTCTAGCTGCAGACCTTACACTCTTACAGGATTCGGAAATAAAAAATTGCTGGTAAAAAAACATTGACTTTCATTCCACGGAAGGTGAGTGCCTGCAAAATCAAAGGAGAGCAGATGCCTATCGATACAGGGTTGTTCATATTTTTTTATGTAGGAGGAAACTGGAGCCCGGGGAACCTCTACACTGAGTGAATTCAGTCTGTTGGTGATAAAAACAGAGATGGCGCATGGTGACCAAGAGAACAGATCAGAGCATAGCTATGGCCCTTAGATGAGAATGGGTTAAAAGAGTTTCAAAAGAGAAACTGTCAAATAAGTTATAATAAAGACATCTACCTTTATTCCTTCACCATGAAAAATATCCATAAAATCTCTGCTATCTATTCACTAATTCAGACAAACAACCTCGAATCGATTATATCAATGCCAGATTTTCACCACCATGAAATACTTGAGTTGGATTGACCGAATAGAAGTAGGTCAGTGTATCGAACCTTACATACCATTTCAATGGTCTGTTTGACTCAAGATCCAATGATATACACATCAATTCTCACGAGATACGTGCACCAGACAATGTGCCTAAGTAGGATATGCCAATAGTCACACTCCTAAACAAACCAAGCATGGACTCTCTCCATGATCGAAGGAACATATCCCAAGGCCTGATTTATTCAGGACAAGAAAAGAAACAGACAAGAATAGATTCGTGATGATTGGATGATCAGACACTCTTTGTACGGACGTCCGAAGGAACAACGGCCTGATGATAGAGCTGAGTGCTGGATAGGATTGGATCAATTCGATCCAGTCCTAGGCCCTGGGACAAGGACTGTAAACGGTGACACCCACTCCCGGCTCATCAGAGAGGGGAACTCTCTGTCACGGCACAAGTTTTCTGGGACTGGTTTCCTCCTGCATTGCCGAGCACCTGCATGGATCCCATTACTAACGACAACATATGCTTGGCACAAGATCAATCACCATAACTAATTCTGCCAACCACCGCAATTTCAATGTTTTGCAGATTTTCACAGCTGATATCGCAACGTAATTTTGTCCTGGATATCAATTGACTATCAGACCATCGGGACAAGATCTCAACTTGTTCACTGATCTGGGCCACTTCCTCCAGACAAAAAGAAAATCAGTTCTCACAGTTGGTGAAGTCTCAGTAAAACTTCTAATATCGTTCAGGACATCACATGACAATGAGGATATTCTGAGATTGAACCAAATCAGTCAGTGCCAAAAAGAAATGACACTACAGAGGTCAGGGGACCTCATCGCATGATTCGACCCGCTGACTTACACAAGGTTCCAGATATGTGGTTATGTTCAAGTTTATCAGAGCCTGACATGGTTAATAGGCTAAATATAGGAACCACCTCCAGAAAACTATCCGGATTTGAGAAGTGGCTTCACTTGAGTCAGTCATTTTGATATCAATAAGAGAAGTATTTCTTCCTGGAAGCCTTGGTGCACCAATACTATGACAGGAATTTAAATCATTTGAAAAATTTCAGTACTTTTATGAATATCTCAATATCATTACATGCGGCAAACCACAAACTGCACTGAATTACCTTCCAGGAAATGTGCCAAAAGGTTGAGAAACTTTAACGCAATTTTGGACGAAATGACAAAACACTATCAGCAAACGCTGAATTCATTGCAAGGGAACTTTTGAACCAACAAATTCAGTGGGAGTTTTGACAGTCAGCATGATGAAGTACAATACAAATGTATGTTTATGAATGAGGGCAAGTTCACATAGTGCAGAGCACAGAGTTGGTAACTTCGTCATACCATGTTGGCCACCTTTTATAGCAGAGTATTTATAAACACATAATGATTCAGCCAATCAGATTGCTTTGACATCAAATCAAGGGTGAAACAAAATGACCCTTTCAAGCAAAATGACCCTAAAAAAAGAATAGGCAGGGCCAAGGTATAAAGCTGCTCAACCCTTACATCTGCACATGGGAAGAGAGGAACAATACATGTACTGACAAATCACAACAAACTTATGCCCGTTGCTAGCTTTTATAAATATCAGCCATGGACATTCCACTAATATCCTCAACTGAGGAATTTATGCCACAAATCCCAACCGACCCTGGGACTACATGTAATATTTCAACCTGGCACTAAACCCAATGGACAAAATGATAAACAAGGCCTGGTCATATGAAGGCCTAGGATTTAAGTCTAGGTGTACAGTAGTGACATCTGCACTTCAGTATGAGATTATATCACACTTTTTATAACTCGGAAGTTTTTATCTGACAATCTCTATTGATGAATGGAGTCAAACTGATATGAATTGAATGACAATTGGGGCCTTGAGGTAAATAGGCCACCGAGAGGTGGCCGAGTCAGAAAAACAGCATGGTGGTGAAGTAGACCACCATCGTTCACCATTCATCAGATGCCCATCACCAAATCAAGTGACCTATTTCCTCTCAAAAGCATCAATTTTCCTATCGAAATCCTTTGAATTCACTGCCACACTATGCCGGAGTGGGCCATCATCTATATTTGGAGGCATAACAAAAGACAAGAAGGGCAAGCTAACTAGAGCTTAAAAAGGTATCATGAGAGATTTCACTCTCACAATTTTTTAAGGCATGGGAGAGAACAATGACAAACTGGTGGTTTGAAGATAGAATCAATAGCTGACTGGCAAATATGGTTTGATCCATCGACAATACTGGATGAGAAACATACATGTAAGGCAGGAGGACATCGTAGCCTGGGAGAAACATGAACTGTCAGTTGTCCTCACTACTGTATACTATAAATAAAGAGTTAACTGATTCCAATTTCTAAGTCAAAGCTGACAGCAGTGGCCAATAATTTCATCATATCATCCTCAGGACATCACCTCCAATTCTGGAGACCATATCACCGTGACTGAGACCACTGCAAGGTTGTACTCAGATTTTCATCAGAACAGCGAATGGATCCCACTGAGCCAACAAGTGCCCACTACTCCAATAGAGCTACTAATCAATGAGAGATTATTGACAATTCTGAAGTCATGATCCATGGCCAGCTGTCAGAGCAACCTTGACCTTACATCAGGTAACAGCTTGATCAGACTACCCTGGATGACCTGTGATGTAATAATTTAGAATCAGTTTGGGTTAGCTGTACAAAGTGTGGCCAGAGTTCGAACACAAATGATGCAACATAATCTTAAATCAGGTCAGAATGCAGATTGCAGTGACTGCGGTATGCCAAGCAATAATCAGCATCGGCCTGTCTGTGCCGATGTCGACATCGACATAGACGATGACATCTCATGATTGCTGAACATGATGAACTAGCCTAGTTATAGTCATGTACCATAAATTGCGGACCATGTTTACATGGCGTCAGTGACGTCGCAATGCATCAGCATGTGTTGGATGCACTACGGCGTCACGTCACGTCGTCCGCAATTTTCGGTACACATCTATAGTAGGGCCTAGGCCTTAGGGCTACCTAGGAGCATTCCATTTATTTAAAAAGCCCAGCTTTTTGCCAATACGTTTTGCCTACAACAGCCTAGCTTAGCTATGCATATAAAAAGTAAAAGTGTAGCCTACAGGCCTAGCCAACACAGGACAGCATCAGCATGCAGTTTACAATACAAGCCCCCCCCCCACCTCGCTGCGGGACTGGCAAAAACGTTACGCCTCCAAATCATTGATTCTGCTGACATTCACATTCACATCACATCACATTTCATTTGACGATTTGTTGTCGAAAAAAGGTTGGCTATCTATAGGCCTATCTCAATAGCAAGTTGAAGACAAATGCCAACTGGTGTAGGTTCGGTAGGCCTAATCGTAGGCTAGCCTAAACAAGAAATGACTCGGTCTCAAGATAGCTGACAGGCGCTCTGTCGGTGACAGTCAATGCATGAAAAGCACGGGGCTTCATGTACATCAATGTACATAAGGTACAGCAGCTTCAGCAGATCCCCGGGATAAACAAGCCACTTCAAAGGCCCCGTGCATCCTCCGATCACGCAATCAATTGCCAAGCAAAACACAGAAGCTAGAAAAATACCTCTTCTTGCAAAAGGGCGGGTTCATATGACTCTTCACAGTTTTCTTGAGCACCAATCGTGAATTGCGGGATGTCCCCGTTCAGCGTAGCCTGCTCGACGTCCGCCATCTTCCTTATTTTCAGTGGGTCACGTGATCTGAAATTGATTATCGTGAATTCACGTAATTTCACGGGGTTCACAGAAATACATTGGTGTTGGCAATTGGCATTGGCTTTTGACATAATCTGGGCATAGACATA